>VWZL01000361.1:238602-316523 GCA_013396915.1 Stercorarius parasiticus
ATATATATATATATATAAAAAAATAAAATCATTGAGTTGTGCACAGCTAAAGGAATGCCAGACCAGAAGTTCAGCCTCCGATATGGGTGAGGTTTGTGTTTTCCTGTTCACCAAAGGAACTGGCTTTAAAAATAACTGAATCCATAACCATCACAGAGCAACAAACTGTCTCAGCCACATATACCTGCCAGCTCTGATACAACAGCTTGGTCATAAAACTGTGCGATGCAGCAAATCAAACAATTCTCTAGCATGGGAGAAATGCAATAGCTCCAGAGCACTTTATCAACAGGTACTTAAATTGATGGTGATACAACAGCATCCTCGCTCAGCCAAACAGGCACTCCTGTTACCTGGAAATACAAAATTGATGCAGCCATTACATCAGTACTAAAATACAAAAATAGATAATGCTTTGGGAGCGCAAGTCCTACTCTGAAAGATCACTGAGATGTAAGTCCTTAAGTGCTTGTGTCACACCTGAAAGCAGAGCCTCAGCTCCCAGATCATTAGGAGCTTTTGCAAAAGTCATCTGTTATGAAGACAGAGAGGTGCTTTTCTGATAGCCATCAACAGCAGCACACCTCTTTACGATTTTAGTGCAGTCAGGCTGTAAACAAGTTGTTCCTGAAGAACTGAGAGAGCTAGAGCCTTTGTATCCATGGCGAAGGTATCTTAGGCTACTGTAACAGGAACAATCAAAGGAAAAAAAAACAACACCCAACCACAGTACTTTGCATTTGCCTTTTACTCCTCATTGTCCTGGATTGTTTTCAACTGCCCTTTAATAACGCCCTGTACTGATACTGCCCGACATGTGCTACAAGACAGAACATAAGAAGTCACACAGTATTAGACTGATTTCCTCAACAGCAGTTACAGCCCATCTGTGCATACCTGTCCAGCAACCCCATTTTCCAATGCACAACCCAATGCCATGGTAGGTTTCGTGGCTGGAGAGGAGCTACAGCACTGGAGCAAAACCAAAAAATACATTTTCCAGCTGGGATACTTGGGGTGAGGTGGGCTAGTACACTGCGCAGTGCCCCAATTTCTCTCTTGTGCTTGTTGGCCCTGGCTGTTCCCTGGCACAGAGGTTCATAAAGGAGGGGAGATGTCACAGCAGCGTCATGCCCAAATGCAAGGCCTGGCCTTGCTGATAGGTGAGAGGTGGCCAGCTGTGCTTGAACATGAGCCAGCAACTTGCCTTAGCAGCAAAGGCAGCTAGCGGTATCTTGGGCTTGCTTCACTAGGAGGAGCGTTGACGACGGGTCAGGAGGTGATCCTTCCCCTCTATGTGGTGCTGGTGAGGCCACACCTGGAGTGCTGGGTCTAGTTCCGGGCTTCCCAGTACAAGAGAGACATGGACATACTGGAGAGAGTACAAAGGCCAACAAGGATGATTAAGGGACTGGAGCACTTCATACATAAGGAAAGGCTGAGAGAGCTGGTACTGTGCAGCCTGGAGAAGAGAAAGCTGAGGGAGATCTCATCAATGTGTAGAAATACCTGAAGGGAAGGTGCAAAGAGGACAGAGCCAGGCTCTTCTCAGTGGTGCCCAATGACAGGACCAGATGCAATATGCACACACTGAAACACAAGGTTCCCTCTGAACATCAGGAAACACTTTTTCACTGTGAGGATGACCAAGCAGTGGCACGGGTTGCTCAGGGAGGCTGGTGGAGCCTCTGTCCTTGGAGATATTCAAAATCCATCTGAACATGGTCCTGAGCAACTGCCTTTTGGTGGCCCTACTTGAGCAGGGATATTGGACAGGATGACCTCCAGAGGTCCTTTCCAACATCAATCCCCCTGTGATTCTATGTGATTTCACCTTTTAACACACCTGCAAGCTGCACTGAGCAGATAGGCCTTCCTAGGAGCTCGGAGCATAGAAGCCTTTTGTGATCCTTCTAGATTTATTAGGTGGTTAGGACCTAATTTTGGGACAGACGTCATCTTTCATCCTCAGCCGATGCAAAGATTGCAATACTGAACAGACTGGACTGCTTTCTATAGCAGTCCATAAAGCCAAACATTTCAGGCTAGTCTCTTTACTAACAAAGATGCTATGCAATAAGGAAAGTGTCTGACAGAGCTGAAAATTTTTTATTCCTTGAGGCTTAAAGACGGAGTCACTAAAATCATTTGGTGCAACAACGAACATAGTGGATAAATGCTACTATTCCTAATACTTAGCACTATCTTTCCTGTTAAAAAAAGTGACAGTCATTAGCTTGGACCACATACAAAAGACTTCCAGGTCCTGGGAAGCATGGCTGAGACAGTTAACTGTAGGTTAAATCAGCATTTTCTAGCAGTAGGCTCTGCCCACATTTTCTCTCACTAGGTCTATTCCAAAAGACAAATAGAGAAGACGACCCATTGCCTCTGATTTCAGCTGAGTGTATATCAGACAAAGCAAGAGATGACTGGGAGAGGAAATAGGCATTTCCGATTTTTCTTTCTCAAGAGATGAACTCACTATTTTCTGTTTTGCGTATTTTCCTTTCCAGCATCCCATTTTAATTTTTAATCTGTATGCACCTCTGTGATCATCGCTCTGTCCACTCAGGTTTCTATCAGATATCTTCCTACACATGGTCAGGTGATACTCAGCAGAGAATAGAAACATACTGTGGGTTCTGGCTTGGTTACCAGCTCCTAGGAGAGTTCACTTTAGAGAAACTCCAAAACATGCAGTCTCTGGAAGCTTCATTCACAAAATATTTGGTTTTACAAGGCAACAATCCCATTGTTTTCAATAGAGACCAATTATACACCATTTCCTTTGCCCTTCTATTTCAGTCTGCAACCCCAGGGGGATCCAGGTTTAGCCCTCTGGCTGTGAGTGGGACTCCTGAGGAAGTTCCTCCGATGCCTGCTCTCCTTCCCTCCCCTGCCAAGCACGGACCTCAGGCATCATCCAAGCCCGGAGGTGACCAAGAGCACAGCTAGATAGCACTTGAGGAAGTATATGCCAGGAAGCCCACACCTTGTTCCACCTTTCCCTTGGAGGAGACTTACATCTACATTCTAATGTGTAATTTTCCCCATTCCTCTTTCCCTAACATGTCACTCCTAGTGTTTCTCAGTGAAATCAAAAAAGCCAATGGGTCAAAAGAGTGTAGGTAAGGAAGACAACTAAGTGTGAAAAGGCATCATATAAGTAACCCTCTCTTCTATTTGCTTAAATAAGCAAATAGATTTAAGCTTCCTTAAATCCCAGGTCCTCACTGCCTTATACATTTAGCCATTTATACCTCTGCTAAATTTGCGTACAATTGCTGCGTAGTTGCTTTATCTCCGTCTGCTTCCATGAATTCACACAAATACACACATCTGTATTTAGAATGAGGCTTTGGAAATTCCTTTCTTTCGCCAAAACATCAGCATTTCAGCTGCACGCTGACAGAAAGACAGAGGCAGACAGACCTGCTAGCTCTTTTAATCACAGGACAGATGACCATTGTATGTATGACACAGCGGAGTGGATTCATAACACAAGTACATCCATGGTAGTTCTGACTGGAAGTTCCCTGCACTTTACTGCTTTTTCATCTACCAACACTGGAAGGTTTGCAGGACAGCAGGCCAAGACAGACTGTCCCTGGTTGCCTGTTCTGCATGTGAGAGAAGGAGCATCACATTCTCTTTTTTGAAAAAGACTTCACCATAATGCCTTCCCTTAGATGTTCAGCAAATCAGCTTTAATCATCAGAGAAGCATCCCTTCTCCCTCTTCTGTGTACTGCCTCAGGAGCAGGAAAGACCGAATGTGAACAGCAAATCACTCAGGCTGCCCTGGTGCCATGCAGCTTTTGTCACAGCCTTCCTGCTACTTGTAGGGAAGAGAAATACACTGCACAAACTTTGCCCATTGCCCGTGATACTTTCAAAAAACTCTGCAAGAGAAGCTTCAAACAAAGGTTATGCCTAAATGCAATGTAAATGCATGCATGTCTGTACAAATCCAAGCCTTGCTCCAACTGAAATAAGCAGAACTTTTTGTCATTCTTTTCAATGGGAGAAAAAAATCCATTCACAATGTGCAAAAAATAAGAAAGGAAGTAGAAAATGAAAGAAAAAATAATTTTAAATGTCTGGTTTTATTTTTTGCCTTATCTTAATCCGGAGAAGCTTTCCATTCACATATAGAATCACCGAACAACTTTGGTTGGGACCAGCCTCCAAGGTCATGAGGTCCAATTCTTGCTCAAAGTAAGGCTAACCAGAAGCACACATTGCTTGTGAGTTACAGGATGAAAATAAATATTTAAACTTTCAGCTACAACTCTGTGCAGAATGGGTCCAGAAATATTGCAAAAGTGCAACAGCACTGGAAATACTGTGATTTTCTGGCTTCCTTTGTTCACGGTCAGTTTGCAGATGTTGGTCAGATGTCACAAGATTCCTCATGTACTTTGGCACCAGTGCATGCACACCCCATATCCCCCCGCAGATATAAAGGGCATTTAGACCTATTTCAGGACTGCATTCTGAGTGGCCAGGTAAGAAATACCACCCTGCAGCAATAAGACACCCTGCACTGCATAACCTTAAACCCAGGATATGAAAAGAACTTGTGCTTGAGAAAGCAAGCCAAGAGCGGGGCAGGACTGGTCTCCTCCAACTCATGAAATCAAGTCTGATCTTTAATTAGCAAAACCTAGCGCTGCTCTGGCCCACCTGCCAGGTGGCACAGACAGGAAGGGTTTCTTACAAATAGAGAACAGCATGTGCAAAAAGCTAAGGAAGATAATCCTGGTAAATGAACTTCTCCTTAATAGGCGACCCAGGAAGTCAACCATACAGTAATGTTACACCACTACGTAAGTCATCAGTGCAGATGTTAGGAGCACCATCATGTGTCTCTCCTTTTCAGCTTGTCTGCTTCCTACCAGCTTGCAGCAGAGGTGGACTGGTGAAATGATCCCATCTGATATAATTGTTTCAAGCAATTGAAATTAGGGTCAATAAATAACACTTCTGGTGAGCTGCTTCCCAGTTCCCTGTCGTTGGCAATCTGCTGGTGAGTACCTGCAGGCGGCTCTTTTCAGAGTCCCCTTTGCTGCAACTGGTCTCCACTCATGATGCAAAAGGGTTCACTCAAAGATGCTGTGCTTTTCAAAATAAAACGTCGTCTTCCTTAACCCCCCCTTTTTTTTTTTTTAAATCTCCACTTTGAGGCAAGTACAGCCAAACCATTAAGCACTTCCAACATGAAAAATGCCACCGGGACTACTTGCCAGCATTATCATTATTACTTCACATAAACAACCAATGCCCATAAAAATAGTGACCAGTGTAATGTATACTCTTCCCCTAAAGCTGTCTTCCCAATTTAACGGGCAGCTTCGTCTTAATACTATAAAAATTTTAAATTAATATCTTTAAAAGAGTCACGAAAATTCACATCAAGTTGCTGTGATAAAAGGAGGAAAAAGATCCAAGGCTTGCGTCAGAGCATTTATCACACTGCCTTTGAATATACACCCTTGGTGAAGGCCCAGAGCAAAACACTGACACTGGCTAATACATAATGTCAATCTTAGTTCAAAAGTTACATATGGCTGTTCAAACAGAAACATAAGCAAAGGAAAAATACTTTGTTTTATTCTGAAAGCCACTAAATGAAACTCCTGTGAAAAGTTGTTTTGTTTTTTTTTTTCCATCAGTAATAATGTGAAAAGTGACTTCATTGCAGGTACCAGACAGACAGACTGAACTGGGAAATTAACACATGCCACGTGTCTCCCGCATCTCCCAACAGACACCTTGGTTTTTAAGGCACACCCCTGATTCTGTATGGGAAAAAAATAATCCCTTGGCTCTTTCTAAACACAGTGCTACTTCAGCAGCTCTGAGGGCAAGGAGGCCAAGTGAATACCGAGTCTGTGCAACACAGCAAACTCTCCATTTTCTGGCTGAAAATGGGATATAATTTAGGGCTTCATGCTTGGAAGCCAGGAGGTGGTTGTCTGCTCATCAGGACAAACCAGCTGTGGTCTCTTTGTGCATCAGGAGCTATCTGCCAGCCCTATAAATGCACAGCAGAAAGTATCCATACCTTCAAGGAGCTATATGACAACTGTATAAGGCCTCCTACCTCAATACATGTGATGCTGTAGATACAACATAGAAGGGTTTAAACCCATGCTCCTTTATGCTGTCTTACAGCAGTAGTTCACTGCAGAGGAAGGAGCCTGACTACATTTTACTGAGTAGTTCTGAGACGACCCCTCTCTTATTTTTTCAGATGTATCCCAGGAAGAGGCAGGAGGCATGACAAATACATGGATACCTCACTGGAAGCATCTGCCCATATTACTGAAAGGTACTGGGAACACAGCACTCAAAACCCACAAAAACACTACTTCATAAATGTATTGAGCGTAGCACTTAAGAGCTATATGATTGAGCTCCTGAAGCGAAGTATCTTTGATATTTTAAAAGTTATCATTATGAACAAGTCTAATTTGGCAGCTTTTACAGTAGTAAGTACTCTTAATTTATTGCAATGGGACTAATCACATAGAAATGCATGACTGAGCTCAAAATACTCCTCGGTTACTGCCTTCACTGATTTTCTTTGATTCTGCTATGCTTCTTTACAGAATCTTCTCACATGCTTTCTTTTTAAAAATATTTAACAGTATCATCTTTAACTTTTCTCTTTCAAGTTAGTTTTTTGGGGGGTTTTGTGTGTTTTGCTTTGGTTTTAAACAAAGTCTTTCATCAGGAAATCCAACTGCATGTTTTGTAAACCTCATGCCTCATCGTGACCACTTTATCCTTACACTTCAGCAGGTCAAGGGAAGTGATTCTGCCCCTCTACTCTGCTCTGGTGAGACCCCACCTGGTGCACTACATCCAGCTCTGGAGCCCTCAGCACAGGAAAGACATGGACCTGTTGGAGTGGGTACAGAGGAGGGACACAGAAATGCTCAGAGGGCTGGAGCACCTCTCCTATGAGGACAGGCTGAGAGAGTTGAGGTGGTTCACCCTGGAGAACACAAGGCTCCAGGGAGACCTTATTGCAGCCTTTCAGTACTTAAAAGAGGCCTATAAGAAAGATGGGGACAAGCTTTTCAGTAGGGTCTGTTGTGGTAGGACAAGGGGTAATGTTTTTAAACTGAAAGAGGGTAGATTTAGACTAGAGATAAGGAAGAAATTTTTTTCAGTGAGAGTGGTGAGAGGTGGTAGATGCCCCATCCCTGGAAACCTTCAAGGTCAGGTTGGATGGGGCTCTGAGCAACCTGATACAGTTGAAGATGTCCCTGCTCATTCCAGGAGGTTGGACTAGATGACCTTTAAAGGTCTCTTCCAACCCAAACTATTCTATGAATATCTGTACCTTCTGCAACTGTAAGTCTAATTTATTTTCCACTCACTGCTTTGTTCATCCATGTCCCACAATTGCCGTGATCAAAGAATGCCTTACAATGGCATGAATCGCATCAATAGAAGATTGGAGAAGAGAGAATAAGACCAGAAATTGTTCCCCACTTCAGATCACTGAATTCCAAGGAGAAGTAAAATTACCAGATTAGACACTTCACCTGTAAGTATTGTGGCACATGACTCTCCAGACACAATGAAGTGTAAAGCAAATCTTTAATCCTATCTTCTTTAACTATTCCTGCTCCTCACTGCTAGTTTTCTTTAACAGTTTTGGAACTGCTGCGGTTTTGTTCTTCAGCAGTCATACTAAGAGTATACTTCATTTTCCAATTCTAATCCCTCCTGCAGTTTATAGAAGTTTAACAAATACAAAAGTATGTATACAAGTACAGACCTTAGATAGACTGAAAAGCAATACATGACAAAAGAAAATTCAAAGTATTACAAAACTTATTTCTTTTTAGCTATCAGGTATTATTTGATGGCAATGACACACAATTTTAAAAGATTCTGTTCTTTGTTCTGTTCTTTTTTGAGTGCCCAAACATACCAAATATGACTTCATATGGCTGTCACAAATGTCTTAGCCATTTGAATGCTGCTTAGTGACTTCAGCAATCAGCTTATTGCAAATGAGAACAAATAGATATTTCGTAGTGATGATGACAAACATGGCATGTGCTGTCTGCATAGGCAGTTTACTGGATGTGATAAATCCATTAAATACATCAAGCTAATCTTAAAATTGAAAAGGAATATTTTGAATGAAATAAGACGCATTTTTTTGTGTCCAGAGTTTTCCCTGTGCTTCATTCTGGAGTAGACTCCTTTCTTTTCATAAATTCCCCATGCATTTTCCAATTTGCATCATTTGGATTTAGGAATTCAAGGTCCATAAGGTACGGTACCATTTTCTTTAGAAACACAGATTAGTCTTAGCAAAGCCATCGAGAGAGATTCTGGTACCCAAAGCATGTCCTCTCTTCTCTTCTTCTTCCAGGTTCCTTTGAAAGACTCTCAATGCCAAAAAAACCTCCATCCCCTCCTCTTGGTTAGCAGCAGTGCCAGTAAGCAGCAGGGCTCGGGCATCTTACTGCCAAAGGGTGGAGAGGACTATGGGGGCTCGGGAAAGATGTGCAACCCCAAGTCTAAGATCTTTCCCCCACTCCTTCCAGTGTAACACTCGTTTCACCAACACGGAAACATTCTCCTTTTCCCAATTCAACAAGATGTTTGTAACAGCACTTATGCACTACAGGCAAAATTTCCCAAAGTGCTCAAAGGCCAAACTTCCTTTGCCTCTTGCCTCAGGGACCCCAAGATACAGGCATTCTCTGAGAAGGCTTATCTGAAGCATCCTAACAGATTAGTGCTTAATAAACACTGAAATAATCACAGCTAAAAACTTCCCAAAAGAACATAAAGCTTGCTTGTCACAAACAACATAGGAGAGATCAAATGCAAGTGACTGAATACAACACATAAACACACAACCAGCTGGGAACACATCCCAGAGGTTTCATTTAAGTATCAGTGCAGAGCGAGAAGAAAATAATTATGCACATAAAGTGTTACTGTAAGTGACAGTTAATAAAACAGAAGGCTCAAATTATTGTTGCTGCTTCAGAGGGCAAGGAAGCAAACACAATCAGAAAGTAAATGACAAGTCGCTGTGCAGAATTTCACTTCAAAAATGCCACTTCACTTAAATGGCACAATGCATTCTAATTAATAGGAAGCATTAGACTGGAACATAAGGCAGCAAACATCACTAAAGAATAAACATATTCTCCCATGAAGGAAAATTTACGCTGATCATGTTGTCAAGCTGACAGGAGCATCTTCCAGGAGCAAGTGGATCCAAGTTATCAGCAGTGCTGTAATTGCCATTCTCAGTACTTGCACTTCCCCTGACTCAAGAACAATTAAGCCTTAAGCACTAGCCATGGAGACAGGAATAATATCATGAAGCCACCTAGCAACTGTAATAATAATAACCTGTTGATACTTTGGGAATGGCGGAATGCTGGGGAGCAGTAGCAGACTGGACTGATAGTTGAGGCATTTGCTTAGTTACAGGATCTAAAACCAGCTGACGTGGATCCATATTCAAGTCGCAGCTTCAGCCTGTCCAAGTGAAACTCGTGTACAACACTTAATAACAGCCAGGATCCCCTGATTTCCCCAGGCTGCTGGGGTGACTCCCAGGTGACATTTTAAACAGCGATGGCTTGTAAGGGTTCCTCCAGCTGTTTGTCCCGTGTCTCTCTCAGAGGCTGCTTCTGCAGCTAAGAGGAAAGGACTTAACTTTATAGCCAGATGAATTAAAGTTCCCAGCAGTCAGTGTCTGCTCTCTGCAGCAAAGTGGGCTGCAAACTGTGGTCACAGAGGAGCTGCTGCACCCCCCTGTTCAACCAGATCCTGGGATAATCACTATTCAAGTATACCAGGCTCCAGCACCAACACACATCAGCATGCTGTGGCTTGGTGCTGTGAGGCAGGAGGTTTCCATGTAATCGTTTCTATCTACATTTAATAGGGAGAAGAGGTAAACCAACTACCTTAATATCCACCTTTCTCACAACCAAAAATTCACAGCATGGAAAAATCAGTGATTTTTGCAGAAGAAACAGGCACCCAAATGTCATTAGACATTTTCAGCTCAAATCTGCCCTGAATTATGCTTGTGAAAACTCAGAATTCATTCCGTTGAAGTGAAGCAAGATGCTCATTATCAGGTGATCTATATATGCTGCATAATTTATGAAAAGCACACAATCAACTAAAAGCTAAGGTTAGCAGCAGTCATTAGGTCTTAGGTATTTCCTGCCGGAATTCTATTTAAGTGTTGAGGTTACCAGGAAGAAATTAACTCTTTATCTGCAAAGGAACTTTCAAAAGTAGCACAGGATGTCCTGTTTTGGACTTTCTAAAGTTATCCATTGATTTTTGTTGCAGCAGAGTTAGCCAACAGCTGGGGCTCTGGAAAATCCCACTACTTTTGTTGTTTGAGGAGCCATGAAATGAGATTCTGTAAATTAATGCTGAAAAATCATTTATGTTCCTAGGAGCAGCAGTAGAATCTGCCACGGTCCCTTGTGCTCCATAACAGTTGTATACACATTCAACACTTTTTTTTTTTTACTATACACCATACATACAGTACATGGACCATAAAATATTGATCACCCTCCCTATGATTCAGATTGAAATCAGCTTTGGTTATCACGTTCTATTTTAATATTCCAGATTTTGGCAAGGAAAAAGCCCACAGCTTTGCCAGAGTTTTCTTAGATTTGCTCATATGGCAGTTTTAAGAAAAATAATACACGCTGCAGGCCAAATTATGTTTTGAGTTACCAGAGTTGCATAAAAGTCCAAACATAATTTGGCCTGCAAGAGCTGTAATTCTGAATTAAGATAATGTTCAAGGCAGAAAGAACATAGGTTGTCTTTAAACCAAGGGCCAGCAGTTGGGAGAAAAGACTCCCCCCTGTAGACTAATATAATGTGGTAAAGTGACACCAAATAAGAGCAAATAAAGAAGTCTGAACATCCTAAAGATGCCGTTTTCAGAGTACATTTCAAGGGAAACAGTGATTATTAACAGTATACATGTCTGGTAATAATCACAGCTTTGGGAGTGGGGGATGAAATCAATATACACTAATGGGCTTATTATTCTGTTATTCACATCGCGCTCAGCAGCATATAAAACATCCTGTCCTGCACAACGCCAGTTTTAATGGGAGAGGAAAATAACACTTTGCACTTGGAGCATAGCTGACAGTAGCACCTATAAATTTCAGGGAGTCCTTTCTTTTCATGCATTTTCATTCTTTGCTCACTTCCTAGAGCGTTACAATTGCAATTGTACCCACTTGGTGTTTGATGAAAATGACAGTTGGTCTCATTTAATCATGGAGCACACTTTGTCACTATACAACAGAGCTCCTCAGCCTGCAACTAACTGAGGACGACTTGTTTGAAAAATACTGCAAATTCAGTAAGGTTTCATGTGCATATCCAACAGCAGAATCACAGCCTGAATGAAAAACTCCTGTGAGGTTTCCTTAAGGGTATCTGTCTGGTATCTGTAAGTCATTCGTCTTTATAGGGATCATAAAAAAACCAAAACTCAAACTCAGTATTCTAAGCAGAAGAACATTTTGCTGAAAGTAGTTTCAGAGAAAGTTAACATATTTATAATTTTTACTTCAAGTCTATTTCCAAAGTGGTTTAATAATTTGCTGTAGTTGAACTAGCAATAAAAAAAAAATACCTGGAAGTTTTCTGCATGTACTTAGCTGTGTGGTGGGACTTGAGCAAGAAAGCCTAGTTTTCAGTTGACTTGATTCAAAATAAATCACACTGGCATTCATGAAGCACAAAATAAAAGAGGGAAAAGGGTAAAGCATGAAGAGGAAAACACTAGTACAAATTTTGGGGACTCGATCCGCTACTGCAGTTCAAGAGTACAAGACACAGAAATGGAAAGAAAAAGAATGTGAAAAAGTGAGTCCATAAAAAGCAATTGGCATGCCACGTGGGGGAACTGCAAGGACTTCAGCTACCCATGTACATGGGGAAGAAACCAGTAAAATTTGATTTTGGAAAGCTTTCACTCCTAATAAGCATTCATTGTCCATACTTAAAGAGAATGAACCTGAAAGCAAACAGTGTTCCTTATCGTCACCTCCAAGGAGTATAAACTGAACATAGAAGAGGCACTTGGAGTTGAAACTGAGTTAAGTGGTCCTGTGAGCGAGTTGTCTACCCTCTCCCCTTTCCCAAGAAAGAACACACCATTTGACAGGACTCATTGCTCTGCATCACTGTGAGAAGGGGGCAGGGGCGAGGAGGTGGAAAGGGCACTAAATCAACAGAAATAAGACATAGCGTCGTGCAGCAACAAGAGACCAAGCACCATGCACTGCCATTTAATAGAGAGAGATGATGTCTGCAGTCTTCCTGAGGGAAATTTTCAGTGGGCTGATTGCAGCTGCTATGACAACAAGAGAGAGGATGTGATGTCACACAACGACCCAAGCGACTGCTGTCACATTGTCCCAACACACAGCTCGACTCGCCAGCTGGGAAGCCAGTAGAGACCTCATTAAGTGCGTCTGTTCAGTAATTACTACAACTTTCCCCCCATCATGCTTCCAACTTCGCACACAGCCATAGCGCGAGGCTATTGATGTAGTCACGAGGGTTAAGTTCCCAGGCCTGAAAATTTCGAGCCTGTAGCTATTAGAAATCTGGGGTCGAGTTTCAGCGGGATCATTAGATACAACCTCTGACACCAGGCAGGGAGAAGCAGGGAGGAAAATCGCATCAGCATAATCTTGATGGAGTCTTGGAAGCAAGCCGTGGAAAAGCTGTGTAATTTACCTTCCTTGTACATAGGGCAGCTTCTTCTCTAACCTACAGCAGCGATAGATTTCACTGGAAAAGGCTGTCCAGGACAGATCCTTTGCCCGTTTAAATCATTGCAGTTCTCACAACTGCAGTGGAGTGATGCAGATTTACCACTTGCCAGGATCCTGCCTCTTGACTTCATTTGCCCTAGTATGCAAATAAGTTCAGGATACGTCCAGGAGCCTTTTTGCTTTCTTATTCACGCAGAGCTATGGAACTTGGAAAAGAGAGCTTACATTTACACTGCATCAGGAAAACAGACCAATTAGTACAGCACAAGGGTTTAATACAGAAGATCTGCAGCAGAAATGCAAGTCCCCAAAGGCAGTAAGGTTTGAAAGCTCCCAGATTCTGGTCCTTACTGCTGTATGAGGAGGAGGATGCAGACCTCTGGCTTTCGACATGGGAGAGGGAACCGGCTGGGGCTGCGAACAAGGGAAGGTTGCTCTGGGTCACAGCCTACCTGCTCAGGAGCAGGCCTGGCTGCCTGCCTAAAACTGAGCTCAAAAAGCACAAAAGAGTTCTTGCCTGTTTAATTCTTTTGAACTTTGGGCATTCTAGAAAATCTGAAATTTGTAATTAATCTCGCTGCATCAATTCAGAAGGCATTTGGAGGAGGAGTAGTTGGCCAAAGACCAGCGAGAAAACAAAAGCAGGCAAAATGCTATTTCTTGCCATGGTAAGATGAGGCCCCTCCTGGTAGGGAGCAGCCATCATTTGTTGTCTCTAGAAGAGAACTGACTGTGCTTCCTTCCCCACAGCAGATGAGCAAGGGAACAAACAGCACAGTGGGTCTGGCATCTGGCACAAAGGGAACAAGAGTCCCCATCTCCAGCCAGGTGTCTCCACCTTCTACCCTATTTGCACCTTGTGTTGGGGGCCCTGTTGCCCCACAACCCCAGTTTTCATAGGTATTTCCCACTAGGGAATCTTCTTGCCAACACATTGGGGTGGGAGGGGTTTAGACCATTTGGTGACATTAGTCCTGAAGCTAGATTCAGAGGTGACTGAGCACCAAGACCTGGACATACGTAATTCACCAACCTTAAAAAAAAAAATAAATCACGTGAATTAATTAAAGGAACACTTCCTGACAGTGATGATAGTGGTTTTATCTATTAACATGTCTCCTCACCTGCAGGTTATTTTCCCATGTATGGAACGCTGCTTCAGAGAACAGGGATGCCCATTCACTCACATCAAAACATGCTGCAAAGGTTTTACTGTTCACAGCTTCCCTGAGAAATAAAAGCAAGAGGAGGAATAAAAACAGCACTTTTGCTGTGACCCTGCTACAGGGACCTGCAATCTGAATCCCATCCTTTGTGAGCTGCTGATGAACCTGATGTGCAACCCTGCATGGCAACCTCTCACTCAAAAGGCAGAGCAGCCAGAAGGGGGCAGCCCCAAACACTAGCTGTGTTTCTGGATGCCAAGATACAGGCAGCAGAGCACAGCTGTGAACAGCAGGTAACAGTGATAAGGCAGACCATGCATGGAAGCAAGTGAGCTTCATGAAAACGTTGCCAGGCTTTTTGCCAGACAAGAACTAGCACTGCAGTCTTTTCAAAGATTGCTTACTTCGCTCACAGCAGTCCACCCCTGCAACATCAAAGATGTCAGTGCAATAGCAAGACCCCAGAGATGCCACAGAAATCACCATCTCCACCCCTGGACAGCTACAGGTCAAGTACCAACAAGCAGGAATTCCTGCTGCCCATCACTCTGGGCATCCACCACCAGCCGCCCCACACAAAGGGCCAGCTGGATGTCTCACTCACAGGCATGCCAACTAGGCAGACTCTTTTCAGGTGTCTTTTCAGGCAGAGCAGACAGCGACCAGATAGGTTTGAAGCTAAAACACAACTTTGTTGTGGAGGGAGCAGAAAAAGCTCTCATAACTTTAGAGTTTTATTTCAGAATGTATTTGCTGACAGCTTGCTTTGTGTGAATTTGTTGAGGGTAGGACTATGTTAGAAGAGACTTTTATTCTCTGTAGTCTATTATAACTATATTAGACTTCCTTAAATTACATTAAAAATGTCACATCCTTTGTATTATATTAGTAAACTTATATTTCCCAGTTTCTAGATTTCAGATGACAAAATTTTCCACCGTTTACACAGAAGTCATCAGTGCTTCCTACCAGCTCCTATTGAGAGGGCATTCTCACAGTAAGGTCTATCAGGAAAGAGAAAGAAGGATGGGAAAGAAAAGCAAAGTTTTGGGGTTTTGTTGTCATTTTTTAAATCTCTCGTATTATGTCATAACAAAGAAAATGATACAGAGTTTAGGAACAAAGACAAGAGATGCTATAATCCATAGCAGGAGTGGTGGTTAGGCATTGCCCCTGCACCTTTTTGCCAGGAAGGGTTCTCTTGCACAGGCAGAGATATCTTCTCCCCTCCCTGAAAGCGGACTGACCTCACATACAGACATTGCTCCCAGACCTCCTTTGAAGGAAGGCTACGAGTGACGCACATGTAGAATTAGCGAGAGATTTGTCAGCACCTTATAATTACAGTGTGCCTTCAGTCAGAATGACATTTGTTTTATTATAAGCAACTAAGGGCAGAATTAAATGTAAATCTCCATGAAAACGCACCACATACAGGCCTACAGGTGTCTGAAACCTGACCTGCCTCTTTTATGGGTTACAAAGGTGCCATTGCCCTCCGATGAATGACAAACTCTAATAAGGCTGATAATCAATACACAAGAACAAAACAGTTCACTTAATTGCTACAATGTACACAGTTCTCTGGCCAAAATACAGTACAAAGAATGAAACTGCTCTTATTTCTCTGTTTTCTTTCTAGAATCATTTAAAAAACCCATTCCTATCTATTCCACTCCTAATGGACAACCTTTCCAGAGAGAATAGCAGAAAATCCACAGCAGCATTTTCTTTAAAAGTTAAGCACGGGGGACAGAGCTGAAGATATTTTCCCTTGTCCTAATAAAGCCCAGTTCAATATTTACAATCTTCCCCACCCCAACTCAGACCAACGCAGCGCACGCAGCTCCTCAAGCAACGTTTTCTTTGACCAAAACACAGAAGATGTTGCTGAAGTGATTTGTCAGAGGGACCATCAAGAACTACTTTGGCTGTTCTACCCGTGATGTTGAAAGGGATGTTGAAATGGGTTGCAAGTAGTGAACTGTAACATGAAATACTCCAGCAACATTAATAAAACCACATTTTTAAAGAATTATTTCAAAATAGGGACCAAAAGCACCACTGAGCAAAACTCAGATCTTCTGTAATACTTGGAGGGAGAGCTTTTGCATGCAAAATGGAGACAGCGTCCTCCTAAAGAAACTTTTCTGCAAGATTTAGAAACACCTGCTGTGAGCCAAACTGTGTTTCAGGGCTACATCCTTCCTCTCCGATAACACCTGAGTTGCAGCAGAACTCCCCATCACTTCAATTCATTCTAACCTATAAAAATAAATTTATAAGATACGTTGGACAGGACAAAACAGTGTTGCCAGGTGCTTCTGGATATGAAAAGCAGAGAGTGGGAGCTTTAATGAAGTTAGCTCTTAGTCATAGGAAGGTGATAAATGCAGAAAGAAAATATCCTCTTGTTAATGTTTGTGTTTACCATTTTCCCAGGTTTAAAGACAGTGGCTGTTTCTCTGTCTTGCACCTTTAGTCAGTCAATTGTAGCAGCAAAGTCAGTAAATAACACACTGGTTTTCTGATTTAATAGCATTTCATTTGCACAGGAGTGATGAGACAAGGCACAGGACAAAAAAAAAAATGCCTTAACTCCTAATTTCTTTTCCTTTAAACTCAGCTGCCATTCTGTTATGTTTTACTTTTAGTGGAGGAAAATTTTGCCAAAGTTAAACAAAAGCTCAAGTACAATAACTTGTATATACAAAACCTTCATGGACTCTGAAATTTGCTGACGTAGACCATGGCAAATAAAGATCTTGAAGCCTTCACTTGAGATACATCAGACTTTCTAGAGCAAACTAAATTGCATGATTCCTGTCTTGAATGGTTCTGCTAAATGGCTCACTCTGTGGCTCCACTATAGTCCATCATGCCACCAGTGCAAAAAGGCTGTAAAAGTAGAATATCCAAAACTGCACATTAATCCTCACTGGGCATAGAGCAGCACACCTCAGTCCTCCTCAGGGTCTCTGCTGAAAGGGTGGTGTCTGGAGCAAAGGGACTTGCAACTACCTTGTGTCTTTGTAGAGGAGAAAGCTATCAAGTACTAGCATACATTTGTCTTTCTGGGTATTGGCAGACCAGATTCTTCCACAGGGATCTGTGAAGTCCTTTGGAAGTGCTGAATTCCCACAGGTCTCTGGTCCCACCGCCAGTGCTGTAAGCAACCAAGGTGAAAATTAGAGCAGTCGAGAAGCTGCTCTAGGCTGCACTGACCATCTCCAGAGACATGAGGGTATCTAACTGCAAGCCATCAGCAAGGAGCTGCTCTTGCACCCGCCTTCTTCCATGCCCACATACCTTTGCATTTGACATTAAGCCCAGACCTTTCATGAAAAATGTTCATTAAGTCTCATTGTAAGCGATCATTTTTCAAAACTCTGTGAAGACCATACTTTCTTAGCAGATAGAATAGGGGTGAATCAATGCAAAATATATATTTTTTTTCACACAAAAGGAAACTTTTTTGTCTTAACTTGATATTACTGTGTTCCTGAAGAGTATCAGCCTTCTCTCCCAGCTGACGCTTCAACAGCAGATGCAGCAGCTCAGCATTTCCCAAGATCTTCTCAAAAATTTGCCATACCTGAAACTAGGTACCTACACAGAAGTCGTATCTGATAGAAAAAAAGTAAGTTTAAGCCCATCCCTGACACTCTAAAGTTGCTGTGGAATCTTTTGGATATATTAATTTTCTTCAGTATAAAGATTAACAAATACGTGAATCATTCAGGTCTGTCTGCCACACAGTGTTGGTGATACTAGATAGCGTGTTTACAGAGTTTTCATCGTTATGTGAGTCAATCCAATGCACATTTGCCCAGATATAAAAATAAATGTTATATAATGCACAGTTCACAGAATCAATACGCTGTCTGTGTGCACCAAACACAGAAGAAGAAAATAGCACAGGAACTCCTATGCAACAACTGTCCTAAGAAGCTGAAGAAGCTGCAATTCTAAACCTGAGTCATTTGATCCAAAATTTGGTCTAGTAGTTTTGTGAGCACGAGTGGCAATAAAGGCAGCAGAGCAACAAACACAGCAGTCCTGTTGGTTTGTTCATAAATGAACAAAATAATTAGACACAGTCATAAATGTTCCATATCTTCAGATAGTATTCTCTCCTGCCTAGGGTCAAAAAGGAAATGTTTATCCTCCAGACTGACACAAACCGAGGAAATAACACTATTAGTAACGATGCTGAGAGGGGGAGGGATTAAGATAGTGAGTTCAAAAGGGAGCATGTCACAGCTTAACCTGGGACTACAACCTTCCCATCAGAGGAGGAGATCTGAAAAGTAGTATTTTCCGGCAGTTTCACCTTTAAAATGCTACGTGCACATTAACAGAAGATATTTTAATGAAACATAAGTTTCCATCTTCAATTTTTTTTCATCATTTAATGTTTGCATGACATTAATGTTTGCAAAACAAGTTTTTGATAAAGAAGAGAAATAGAGAAATAGGTACTTCCTCCCACACCAATCAAAAGCTTGTATCCATCATTATTATATGAAATAGTGACCCAATTACAGTAGTACAAATCAGAAAAAACTTTCCTGATTTCCTAACTGCAAGGAAGTAGAATCTCTATCATCTTAAAGGTATTCAAGGGGAATTTGTATTGATTATAACATTTAAATTATCCACCTATTTTCACTTGGATTTCAACTAAAAATTAAAATGGGATGTAAGCTTGCTTTGTGTCCAACATCTATAGGGATAGATGGAATGGAGCCTGGGGAGACAGGCAGTTGTGGCAGAGCAGCCGGCTCAGGGAATCCTCCCAGTTTCACTTGGGCACAGCAAGGCTCTTGGAAAAACACACAGACACCTGTCGCTTTGAGAAGCCTCACTTTGCCCTAAGACAGTGCACACAAACAAGAAGCTTCACTCTTCGAACAGCTACAACAACCAGTCCTAAAATTCCTGATCTCTCCCCACATCTTTCCCTGCCCAAGCAATTTGCCTTTTTGTCTTTCAGAGGCAACAAGAAATATTACATACATCTTTACACAAACTGAGAAGCAGCAAAAGGTCACAGAATTTGGACACGCTAAGTGAACAAAGAAATATTGGAAACAAAGCCAAGGTTCCCAAGGGTTATTTTCGGGGCTCATCGGAAAGAAATGCAGCTAGCAAGTTGGAAACCTGCAATCCTGAAGCCCAGGCTTTCCTGAGATAAGGCTCCAAAACAAAAGTTCTGCAAACGTCTCGGTGAACTTGTGCCAAAACCCAGTGAAAGGATTGAGAGCGGCTGCGTATCAAAAGCAAGTTTCTTGGCCAGAAGAAAATACAGAAGGCAGAATGGAAAACAAACCCAAACAAGAGTTGCAGGGCATCTATATGTTTTAAAGGCATGTAAAGGCAAAAGACAGCTGTGAACAGCTGTCTTTTACCTGTACTTACTGGAGCTGTAACGAGAGGAAAGGAGGAGCAGAGAGATAAGGAAGGAAAGAAGAGGAATTAAATTAGGCTCACCGATTGTAAAGCTATAGCCATCAATGCTGAAAGTAGCACTCCGGCATTTTTTAAATCCTTCCTTTCTGCTGCTTGGCTCTGTCATGATCCTGCCAGCTTGTACGTTCAGCAGCAGCCTTTCTCTCCCTGCTGGAAGCAGAGCGCTCGAGCTCACTCTTAGCTGCCCTTGAGCATCTGCCGGTGACAGCACGCACACCCAACTTCACACATCTCCCGGCGCAGGGAGCAGAATCCGAGAGGCATGCACCCAGCAGCTCTCTCCTCCCCCAGACACTCTCGCTGGCATGTCACCGACGTGCCTGCTCAGAGTTTAACAACTGGTTAGGGGCTCCAGTATCTAAACCGGCAGTCAATTAGTGCGAGACTACCCAGTCAATAAGCCAGCTGTATCTGTCAAATCCCTGTGTAGGAGTTCAGCACACAATTAACAAAAGATGAAAGGTTAGATTTTGCTGTGATCTACCCACTGACGCTCCTTGTATTCCCTGCCATGCTGCAGCCCCTGCTTCTGTGGCTCCCCTTGCTCATGGGGATTTCTGACTTGCAGCAAATTGTGCTCAGATTTCAGCCCTTCAAATGCAAGCAGCGTGTTTTAATCATTCGAGATATAATAAATCAACCCAAGATTACAGTACACCATTAATCATCTACGACTTACACTAACGGCAAGTCTCTGGAAACGCAACTGACAGCAGAATGCAAGAGATTATCAGTAAGTAAGAGCGTAAGTGACTGTGGGAAAACAACAAAAGTAATTTAGCAGTAATGATGATAAACTGAGCAAAATGTACATGCACACACAGAAAAAGTGTTCCGAGCTCTTCCTCCTCCTGGTGGTTCATCATGTGGTTTGTAAACTCCTCTCTGCAATTTTTTTACCCAATGATGTTTGAAAATGTGATTCAGAGTGCTTGCAGCAATCTGCTGAAAAAGGCCGGCAAGTTATCCCTGTCCTATGAACAGACAAAATTTAGAGTCAAGTCTGGCAAAGTTTTCACAGAAGGCCAGCAGCAAGCCAAGGTTTTATAAATAGGTATCCAAGAAAATACTGTTAATGTCTTAATGATTCCAGTTCACATAAATCTGTGCAATCCTTTTCTTTTTTCTGCTGTATGTGTTAATTTAGAAACATGCTACTAAAGTGCCAATTTTTTAGGTTCCCAAGCATAAAAGTAAACTCCAGGTAAATTAACCAGGATTTGCACTGTTCTGGGTGGATACGACATGGAAACACCAAGTTTCAGGAAGACTGACATCAAAATAATAACTGAGACACAGTTTGCTAAAAGCTTGCCCAATGCACACCAAAAGGTTTACAAAATACCAGCAAACTAGTCTGTGTTTAAGGTATAAACCTCAAGCCTACCTTGGTTTCTCAACAAAAGCTTAAGTCAGTTAGAAATATTGCACTTTTGAAATCCCCTCTCTTTAAAGGGCTGAAGAGAGTCACTACTGAACTCCAGCAGTTCATTTAAAGTCCACTTAGTTCTAGCCCAGGGAAGAGCCTCAGCGAAACAGACCTTTTCTGTTAACAATTTTTTAAATTTGGATGCTCAGTAATACAAGGCAAGTTCATTAAGAAAAAGGCTGTTAGTAGTGAGGGGCTTTTTAACAGGAAGGAGGACCTGGCCCTCCAAGTTTCTCAACATTTCAAGACTGAAGTGTGAAATAATAACAACTACTTAGATATAACGTTTCCATCACCTGCACCTGCAATTATTTTTGACCTCAGAAGGATAGACACAGCTCAGTAATTTAAGAGAGCTGCTGCTGTAAAGGCAGCCACCACAATGAAGAATTCTCAAGCAGTTCACCAGACTCCATCATGTAGCTGCGTCTCCTGAACAATGTAGAAAAACAGTCTGACTGTAAAGTGTTTCTAAGGGATCATTTTCTGTCGCTGGTTATGTAGGTCACACACCTACATAAGCACTAAGGCTCTGCCTAAGAAAGCAAAGGCACAGAGAATTACTCACGCTGTATCTAGAAAGCACAAAGTTAAATGTTATCTAAAGGAAAGGTAAATATTAGAACTGTCAGGGTTTGGGGATTTTTAAAAATTTATTTGATGACATCATTTTTTTCCTGAAGCCATAACACACTGATTCATGAAGAAAAACTGTGGGAAGACACCAGCGATGATCATGAAGTTTCAGTCAAGTTTCTTAGTTCCAGGAGAAACTTTTTTCCATAAAAGACAGGCAGACACAGTCTCGCTTGCTCCCTGGCTTGGACCACATTCTCATGTAGGAAGCAGAAGAGTTTTATTAGAGTTTCTCTTCCCAGGAGAATATCCAGGTCACCAAGCTACTGCCATGCTCTTTATCCCCAATCTCCTTCACCGGGGCTCCGGCCACTTTGTACAGATTGACAGAGAGAAAAGGGCCCGGCCATTCAGCAGCTATGTGCAGATGAGTTACCTTGCAACGATACCTTGTTCAGGCCCCAACTAATACTAACTCAAATAATTGTAATGATTTCATATGCTTCTTTAGGTCAAAGTGAACAATCCTCCCAGGAAGGGCAAATTCAGTGGTCACTCATCAGGGCGAAAGGATCAAATAAGGCTATAAATGGGATCTCCCGCATCCCTGGAGGGGGTCGTAAACTGGCTGTTTGCAGCGGGATGCTCTCTCCCTTCAAAACTGCAGAGGTACTCACCTCGGGGTGAAAAGGGAAATGTTTCGACCTGCAAGTTTTTCAAGGAGGAAATAGTTTCTTCCCAGCTCTAGTAAAAATTTAATCTGGCTGCTCAAAGAATTACCAAATCGTATGAGTAACATGATACCTGATCCTATCTGATTCTTTGCATTTTGCTCTTGGCTAGATTTCAGCTCTGCCATTTACATTCTGCTTTCCCAAACAATCCCTACGGATGCACTCGGGGTACAGTACATTTTCTACCTTCCACTGCCTGGCAGCACCAATATAGGTGGGTTAGGCAGTTCTTGTGGCTGCAGTTCAGTGTCGTGTAGAGCAATCCCTGTGTGTCATTTGTAAACCACCTGGGGATCCTTTGAGATGAAAAGCACAGTGTGAATTGAAAATATTTATTATTATTGCTGTAAACAGACCAGGGTATCCATGGTAACATTTAATTTGTCAACACATAAAACAGCAGTTACTTTAATATTTTTTCCCTTTACTTTTCAATGTGTAGAAGAGTTTGCATGTTTTCAGGAAGTCTATTTTAACCAAAGACTACATCAAATTAAACCAATGATCCATCCAATCTGCCATCCTCCAACAGACATGCTAGAGGAAGCTGTGAAAAAAAAAAAGCACCACCTATAACGAACAAATATGCAACACCATCCTTCCTATCCCTAGGCCATCTCTTTCTGCCCTGCAGTATAAAAAGGCATATTATTTATATAAATTTGTCTCAGCAAGGCTGAAAGATTTTTAATTGCGGTTTCCACCCAAATGCTTTCCCAAGCATAAACTTTGAAAATCAATTGCATGAAGAAATACTTCTATGTATCAGCTCAAAGGCATGAGATTTGTTACTTCAGTCCTGTATCCCCTGGCTCTTGAAGCGTGAGAAAGAAAATAAAAACATTAAGTAAAGTCCTAGCCCCATGGAAGTCAAGGGCAAAACTTTCCCTCACTTCAGCAGAGCCGGAACTCTATCCTCCTGGTTTTCTATACCTGTGCTTCTGTTGACCTGGTTCCTAACACAATCAGTTTCCACCGAGCAGTGATGAATTTAGACCTCAGGCATCCCTATGCTTTTGTAGTACCTGTCAATTGAAGTTAGCAGAATTAGGACGTACAAATTTTTAATCTTTTCAGAAGCATCCCAGGTACCATAAACCAACTGAAAATTTGACTATTAAAAACAAAAATGCAGCCCTACTGGATCAGACCAAAGGTGCATGAAGGCCAGTGTCCTATATCCAGCTCTGTGTCATATCTCCATCACTGCCCAAAAAATAGATGCTAATAGAATTATAAAGATGCTAGAAGTGATCAAGAACAAGGCAGGCTGTGGTGATACTAAATATCCAGCCACCTCCAGCTCGGGTACCTCCTGAGCCAGCTGTGTTTTCTGTATGTTCATAAACAGTCAGAAGTTTTCTGTGCAATCAGCTTAAGCCTTCAGCACCCTCAGCATCCTTTGGCAGGGAGGTCCACAGCTTAACTAAACATAGCACAAAGACATTTTGCTTTTGTTTGCTTTAAGCCTTTCTTTTTCTAGCTACAGGGTTGCTCTTTACCCTAATACTCACTTTGATAACAATATCGATTCTGATAGCCTTCTGGCTATGAATCCAAAGGCGAGGAGCGGTTATGTGAGAGGCAGAGGGGTCCCCCAGCATTCAGGATTTCTAGGGGCAAGGAGCCCCTGAAACCATGGGTTCTGGTGAGAGTGGACCACAGAAGCACCAGGCAGGTCCTGCCTTTGAAAACATTGTTTGGAACACCTTATTTCCACAAACTTCAGCTGAATCAATTTTACAAGCAGGTATTTTTCAGAGGAGTTTTAGAGGGCTCTCTCATCACTGGTGTGTCACCTGAAAACATAGAACATCCCAAAGAAGAGTTCAGCACTGGGCAATGATGCACCAAGAAGTGATAAATCTCTTAAAGTGTTCTTCCAGCTTCAGAAAGGAAATTAAGTTGAAATCCCCTGAGGTGCTTGGCATATTTCTCACAAGCAACAATGCAGTTATGTACTGCAGGTTGTTTATGGGGAGATGGCATTCTTCCCTGAAAGCTTCTGTATTTTACTGTTTCCTAGAAGTACTCCATCTGCAGGTTGTGACGATTTTATCAGATATCGTCACTGTCAGGAATATCCACTACATTTAAGTTATTTTTAGGCGTGACAGCCAGAAGGCAATATGACTTTTTAATGCTTCGCTGTTCTGATGCCTTCTGCTTGCTTCAAGCGTTACCATTTTCCTCCTTACCAAAAACTCACAAGGAACAGTCACTAGTGTGCTGGAGTATTGTCTTGGTTTATGCTATTTTCTATTTCCAATATACACTCATTTTGTCTTAAAGTGACTTCACACCATGCATGAGTATCCAAAATGCATCCAATAAATCCCAGGCACAGGAAAAGAAAAAAAAAGTAATATTATTTTGAGTTTGTACTTTATCTTAACTATGTCAAGCACGTCTACAACTCAGAGGAAATGTGTTGTTTTCTTTAGAAACACAGGAGGAATCTATACCGTCTAATTTTAGGTGCCTAGCTGAGATGCCTAAATGAGGAATCCTGAGGCTCCCCCTGCAGTGAGCACGCAACCCCAAAGGTGAGTTAGAGCTCCTAAAATCTGAATTGCCCTTTGGAGAAGCTCTTTCTCTCCCTGGAGGACCGAGAGAGCCCGAGGCATCTAAGATCTGGAAGAGGTAGCTCAGTGAGGAGACTAAAGTTGAGCAGCGGGATCCCTGGCAATAGCTTATACTTTTTCCACATTGCTGCAGACAGTAACATGGTAAATTGTGATCCTCTTCCAACTAGACACAATCCGCTAACAGCGGCGAGGTCCATCTTTTGTGATGTGTCCAGGAAAAATGCAATATTAACAAACTACTGTATCATATACCTTCCCAGTGCAACTCGTAGTCAGGTAAGACTAGGGGGCAAAGGAACATCTAGTCTGGACATTTGCAAAGTTAAATGATTGAGAAGAAGCTGTAGCAGGAAAGGAAAATGTGAAGGCTTTGAAAGATCCCCTGTAAATGCACCCACCCCCACATATTTCCTTCACACACTAACTTGTAGTCCCTAGCTCCATGGAAGCCTAAAAGATCCCTGCCTCTGGGGCCTCTGGGTGTAGTTCCACTTTTTAAATGAGGTTTTTCTCCTTGTTTGTTTGATTGGGTTTTTTAAATTAAGTAATAGAATTTCAACAGCGAAACAGTTTTAATGCCCTAATTCCGCTCTTGACCAAACAGTGTTGCTGATCAGATTTCAGTTTGCCTTTATGTTTTAATTTGATTTTTTGGTTTCATTTTGCACACTACTGAAGTATGATTCTGCAGTGTAATGTGATTCTCCATATTACAGAAGCCATTCTTGAAAGCAATTCAAGCAAAATCAGAACCAATAAAAAGTATACCATTATACAACAAAATGAAGCTTGGGGTAACAGTGTTAAAAACAGGCTGCAAAAGAATTAACGCTACATGATTTTGCCATATACATGTGATGACAGACTTCTGCTTCCCACAACATTCCCAGGACTATCCCACAAGTGAAGCAATACTGAAAGATTTTCCTTTCCATCTTGTCAGAGAGAAATTTCTGATCCTCATGGTACTTGCACCAAAATTTGTTGGTGGATTTGCCTTTGTTCCTCCCCACTACCGCTCTTGAAAAGTAAGCGCGTAGTGGAACAGCCATGACCGGTTAGCACATGCATCCAAATCGTTGCATCCCATTTGATTCCCTGGCAGGCATCATTCTCCCCGATGATTTGGGCTGTGGCCAGTCAAATCATGAAAGCCATTATTTTGCTTTCCAGCTCACTCATTATACCACTAGTGAGTTGTTCCCCTCCTTGGATTTCTCTTTTCTTTTCCTCTTCTGCAAAGTTAAAGATACTTTGTTATGCTAAAGCAATCCACAGACATGCCTTATCTATGATGTGAAAACATTGAGGGCACGCTACGATAGACAGAGCGAGGAAGTAGATCTTTTGATTGTGCAAACCACTGCAACTTTGCCAGATGCAGCAAAGCTGCCCGAGCTCTTAAGATCAAGATCTGCTCCTTCCCCTCCAGCCTGGAGGGGAAACTGAGCTGCGTTGCTTGAACAGCTTCTTATCAGCCAGTGTCCTCAATGCCAGCTTCCCCATATCAGTATTTGGCTTTTAACATATTGTTGTTCCACATGATAATGCTAGATTCACTACTTACCCTCCTGAAGGAGCCAAGAGCATTGCTTTTCCTGATTTTTATATATATTGTATATATACCTGCTTTTACGTATATTGCATGTGGCTAGGTTTTACACTTTATCCTTTCCAGACCACAATTTAAAGTGTTTGAGTTATCATTACAGCACCATTCTTCAAATTACCTAAATTTAAAAGCATCTAGGTAAAAATGACAACCTAACACCCTGTGTGTGTTCTAAAGCACTCCCTCCCTGAGCCAGCTGCTCCTTCTTCAGTTGTACCAACACGAAGTAGTAAAACAAGCAACAACTCCAACTTCTCTTAGCAGGTATCCGAAAATAGACTGCCTGCTACAGCCACACAGTTGCTTAGACCCGAGCTTTTTTGGCCAGATCAAAGTGTCCTTGATGCTAAATGAATGTAGGCTATACCCTGTTTGCAGAACTGTCTGTTTTCCTTGTTGATACAGCTACACTTGAATAAATGGAAATTAAGCTGCAGAAGGGTGGTTTGAAACGTACACACAACACACACCCACACACACCACGCAAACACACAAACACCTTTTTATACCACGTGCAATACATAGGTGATTGTTCTACCCTACCTCTTGAGAGAAGGGCAGTGCGAAGCTGCCTTGTCCCCAAAAGAATTAAATCAGCAAATACCACTTTGAAAGGGAAGGGAGAAGGAGAAGGGGTTTCCACACTATCTGCTTCAGGCATGTAACAGTAAATGCCAAATTTAAGTGCACAGTCCCTGTACAGTTAATGGCAGGATGGAGGCCATGCCACAGGGAATGAGCGACAGAGCTACCATCACTATGGATGTAGCAGATTTGTATTTCAAAACTAACCAGTTCTATTGTTCTGATCAAATTGCTGAATCATTAAAAAATAGGTTCCCATAATGAATACTTTAATCATCAGCATACTTAAGCTAGTGAAGAGAAGAAGCTTCCTTTGAATTATATACAGTGTAAGCTAATATTTTATTTTAAATCAAAAGTCAGAGATTCAACAAGCATATTTTTCATGGTTAGAATTCCATTGTTGTCTAAAGCTATAATGCTTATGAGATTTCCATTTATCTTAGTGCTTTAATCTGAATTTTTAAAGTTATATGAAAAATGAGCGCACTGAGCAATTGCCAGCTAGGTGGTTTGGTTTTGGTTGGTTTTTTTGTTTTTTTTTTGTTTTGTTTTGTTTTGGTTTTGGGGGGTTTTTTGTTGTTGTTTTTTTTTAAAAAAAATCTATCCAAATCTTCCTAAAAAGTCTGAAGCAGCAAAACTATTTCAGATGTGTCATATGCTATTTTAAGTATAGGAGATCCAACACATAATATTATCCCATTTGGCAGCCATCTGCCCTTTACTTCCTACTAACCTATTCTAGGCTAAATCTCCATACTGCAACTGGCAGCTTTCATCCGGAGACCTTGAGCTGTTAGTAAACTACCTTTGCAAAAAGTGGGAAGCCTAGAAACCAATTCATTCCGTTTAAATTCCAACCATTTGAAAAGCAGGCCTCCAGCCTAAGCTAATTAGGCAGACCACCCCNTTTAGTTTAAGTACAGGGGGAGCCTAACTAGCTAACTTATGTGTTTGCCAAAACACTGGGTCTGTGGCCTTAGAGGAACTGAATCCTGCCCTGAATGGTTAAGTACCAGGAGAGATCTGACTAATTCATTCGCTTGCAGGTTGGAAATCGTAAGTACCACTCTGCTGGCTCCCTCAGGATTGCTGCCCCAGTGACCGGGTAGGAGCTTGGGGTGGTCCATGCCTATGTAGCAAGGGCCATCCCCCAGTAGGTTGCTCATCTGTAGTCTGGCAATGTCAAGTCAAATGAACAGCTGCCTCCATAAACCTGCTTCCTATGGGCATCTTGTTCCCAGCCCACCCAGAAAGGCCAAGAGCAGAACAGGTATTGCTCAAGAGCCACCTAAACCACCAGATACCTTCAGCCATGCAAATTGTTCTCTTTGCCGTAGGGCATACTAACAGCAGAAAAACTAGAAGAGGTTCCCGTTATTGCCAGTCTCGTGCAGATACCAAGCTGTGACTGAACAGAACTGGTCCCATGAGACAGTCACTACAACACTCTTAACAGGAGAGAAGCATTTACCCACACGCAACCAAGCCATCAGATATCTGCACACGTGCCTCGTCCCAGTAACCTGAATGACTTCAGAAGGAGAGACAAGGGGAATCAAACTAGTGGATGGGCAAAGAAATAGAAGTCTTGGGCTGCGGAGGGAGCAGTGTGTCAGGAGCACTGCTCCGTCATTGTACCTACACACACACACAAACACGTGGTGGTATTACTAGAGTTTGGGGCAGGGGAGTGAGGAAGTAGGTAGATTTAAAAAAAAAAATTTAAAAAAATCTATGTTTCATTATGTACAAGAACATAACAATGCAGTCTGGCTCCTTCATGCACAACCCCATCACAATTCATTCTTTATTACAATGCTGCTTTACTATTTTTCCACCCATAGGATCAATTTCAGTGCTAAGGGTACCCAGACCACATAGTTGCACAGTAACACGAGGACTGGTAAGGATCATCAGATGCGCGACCTCACAATCATAGGCAGAACAGGGAAAAAAAAAAAAAGACATTGTCGTGGTTTTGGCCGTATTGGCCAATCAGAACGACAGATGGCCCTCCCCTCCCCTCTCCTCAGAGAGGAGAGGAAGAGATAAGGAGATTTACGAGTTTAGAAAGAGAACTAAACTACTTTAATGAAAATTATAATAAATAATAGTAAATAATAATAGAATAAAATAAAAAAATATACGAAACCGTATCCAGCTCTCAGGGTGACGATCGCATCACCAGCAGACACAGGGAAAGTCCCAGACTGGAGTCAGCGACAGACAGGATCTGAATTCCGGAACTAGNGTATAATCAGGTCTTATCACTCTGAGAGCGAACAGTTTCTGAACAACGTGCTGTTAATTTCAGAGTTCAGTCAGTCAGAAGAGGCCCAGCTAAAAAGCAAAATTACAAAACAGAAAATCGGTTCTGTTTTACCTCAAACCAGGACAGACATTTAGTTCATGAGACTTCTGCCTCTCTAACTCTGCACACCCCAGGTCACTAGACAATGTCACACCCCAAATTAAGCCACAGGCCTTCAGTGAGCAATGCGTCAGGGAAGAATAGTGACAGAAAGCATAGGCAGGACACCCAAGGCAGCAGCAATGCTTTAGGACCCTGCACCAGTAGGAGCTTTGAAAGGTGAAAATTCCCAGAAGATTCAAGTAAGCAGGCGCCTCTCCGCATTTCAAGGCAAGGTGAAAAACAAACAGGCAAACAAGTAGACAAGCACAGCAATGGTCCTCACTAATCTCATCCAAGGGAAAATTCTTCCTGACCCCCAGCTCTGGGTATGCGTTTAAACAAGGAACACAAAGCAGCAGAGAGATTTTTCCATTATCATTAGGGAACTGTTACCTTAGTTTAATTGTACCTATGTTTACAGCAAGTATCCACAAACAAACTTGTGTCTTAAGAAAAGCAGAATTCATAGCAACTAAGTACATATTTCAGAGAGGTGATACATGAGGCAGTTAGCCTTGGCGATTAGCTAGGGAGAGAGATTTTTATGTTGTTATGTTTATATAAGTACTTGGCACATATTATTGCCGATTAGAAGACAGGATCTTGAGCAATCTCTTTCGATAGTCCCTGCCTGATAGCGGAATACCAATACCAAGTGCTCACACAGAGCCAGGAGACTGTGAAAAGTAATGCAGGAAGGAATTAGTTTCCTTTAGATTCATGCAGCCTTTGCACACCTTGGCAAAGCAGGCGATTTGGGCCAAGAAAACAGTTGTTTATACCCTCTCAATTTGAAATGGAACCTTTATTTCATATTTATTTTTTCAGTACACGTCTGCAGTCATTTCAAGAGGACAATGTACAGCAGGTCACTAAGTCTAGCAAAGGAGGGAAGACTAAATACTCAGCTGTGAATTGTTGACATTTGGACATGCATACAAGGATTTATTTTGCTTTCACGTGTCCTTTCTAATGTCGTTTTGTCATTGTTTAGGCCACATTTTTTAAGAACTGTGTGACACTGCATTCACTTCCATATAGTACTAATATTCCCTTCCAACTATGAAGAGAGTCATAAAAATATTCTTTTGTATGAAGAATCATCTCTTCACAGTAATTATTTCAGGAAGTTAAAAGAATCTGCAGAAAAAGACTGACAATGACTGACTGACCGAACTCCATCTTCATGAAAGTGAAGGTGGAAGAGGCCAATTCAATGGAGCGAAGGTGAGCGAGCACAATTGGCTTTCAGAAGCAGCCGGGTCAGCCACTGGCACCACAGGGAGGGGTTCTCCACCCTTGCCCATTCCCCTCCCTGCTGCACTGTCCCATCCTCTCCCTTAGGGCAGCAAATTCATTTCACTTTCACAGCAGAGACCTGTTTAGAGATGAGCCAGATGAGCACCAGAGCTCAGGGAAGGTACTGAAAATTTGGCTGTGATGTTGCCAATATTCAGACTTGAACACATTGGATTTACTTACTCTTAATATGGATACCCCAATGTAAAATTAAAGTTGCCTTGCACCAAGAGGAAGCAAGAAGGATGCAAGGTGATTATGAGATAATGGAAGACTGCCTCCTTTCAGCAGTAGAAGGCTGGAAGATCAGATCAGCTGACCCAACTGCATCCTTACCTAAATCAGCATTGCATTCACATTGTGGCTTTGGAGTGTCTTCCCTATATGAAAACTCCTGAAGGACAATCCACCCAGACCTGCGTAGTCCTCTCAAAGAGTCCTGAAAACACCCAAGACACAGCCTCATGTCTGAAGCCAGGCTCCTCCTGGCACTTCAGCTCGGAGGAGCCCTCAGTCCGAGGTCCGTGGTACCTTGCTGTGTATCTCATTACATTACTACAGGAGAGTTAACATTGCTTGTCAGAAATAATCAACTTGAATGCCTCTAACAAGGCCAAAATTTCATAATCAGATGATAAATGCATATTCCATCTATCACCATAAAAACTAGCAAGGCCTGTTTTCCTCATGGGACGAAGTCGCTGGAAGCTGCAAAAATTTCAGCTTTAGCAAGCTCAAAGGACTGCCTGCTCTCAGAGCTCATGAAGGTATGGGGGCCTAGTGAAGTTGCAGAGCACCAGGACCCTGGGGGCACTAAAAAGTCTTAACAGCCCTGACCAGCTTCACCTGGGACCTTCCCCTACATACTCTGCCCAGGGCCCCAGCCTGAGCTTTGTTATAGGTGGCCTGGCTCTCTAGTCCTGCCTCTTGGATGACCCTCAGCCCTACACTCTAGGTAGCTCATCTCCTGAATGGACACCTTAATTCCAGCTCATCTCCAGCCCTGTCTCCCAGACAGACCTGGGACCTCTGCTACAGCCTTCTTCTCCAGCTGCATCATCTGCTGACCCCCACCAGACCTAGACCAGGCTCATCTCCTCACTCATTACCAGCCCCTGGTTCTGCTCACTTGGTTCAGACCCAGCAGGACAGCGCCCCATGGGTGAGCACACAGCCTGTGCCAGGGTCACCCACGTCTCCTGCTCTGTCTGCCCTTAGGGAGCAGCCAGCCCTCACTGCTCCCTGGCACAGAGAGAGTTTTGTGCAAGCATCTACACTATAAAGATAATAAATGTGAAAGGAGAGTGCTTGAGATCTTCAAGGTAGGAAGAAGAGGAAGGAATGCTAGACTCCTTTTTAATGGTCTGTCCTACAGATGCAGTACATCCATTTTCCTCGCAGTCCAGATAACCCTACTAATGCCACAGCGACACTTTCTTTTCAGAGTAATTATCACATTTGTCATGCCATCAGATGTGTTAAGAGAAAGGCCAGGGCCTGAGCCAATTAGGGTTAGAGCTACCACAGGACATAAGACTGCAAAGACATTCTATCCACCTCAGCTTTTCCTATGAGCTTTGCTCCTCTTCTTGCAGGAGACTAAAAAATCATGCAGGCAGAGAGATAAAAATCCGAAACACTTTTTGTAAAGTTCAAGCGAGCTTTTGCAATTGCCAGAGAACAAACTCATTGCCTTATTTTTCATGTGTAAAAATTCTAGGCCCACTATTTAGGGAAACCATAACAAGCCAATAAAGAAACAGTTTCATAACAGTAAACAAACTATTAAAAGACAAAACTAATAAACACACACAAAACCTGCAGATCTCTGCAGCGTAAGTTTTGAACCTCTTTGAGACCCAAGCACACACAAAAGCACATGTAAAGGTAAGAGATTTCTGCTAATGGATTAACCAGCATTAAGATAGAAAACTTCGAGTTTATTCCATTTTTCTCATGCATTCACAAAAGCCTTCTGCTTTGGAACTTGCTAAAATACTTTCTTAGTCACAAAAATAGGCTTTTGGAAAAAGAAACACTGAATCTAATTACTCTAAGAATTGTTATAATATGAAGCGCTAGAATGTGTTAAGTAAATATTTCAGCCTTCTATTAGATTAGTAACATGTTCCAGTCTTGACTTCAGGACAGATATTTTGATCAGAAATGTGACTAAGAAATCTGAGCTAAGAGACCACAAACTCATGAAATATGTTTTGAATATTAGGAAAAAAAAATAAGTGTTGTGACCAATTTACTTAAAAAAACGATTGAGAAACAGTAAAATCCTGAAAGTTAGTGGAATCAAGTCTTGTGTTTCTGTATCTGCACCTTACACATAGCTTGACAAATCTTTGCAGTGATTCATGATAAAACATCGTTATTTAAGACACATCCTGGTCTGACTTTGGTGCTTTTCATAGTAAGTAATTATTCTGTATGCTTTGCTGTACAACCCTGTTCAAAGCAGAAAGTAAAATCTCCCACAAAGAATAGTGTATTTCCTTCAACTACTTATAATTATGACAGAATACAATTAGCAGCGTTTTCCCCAGTCAAGGCTCTTAATGAAACTGCTTTCTAGCCCAGTACACCTGAATACTTTGCCACAAGCAATAAATTCAGATCTCTCAAGTTTCTTTCCAACACCCTCCTGTTGAGCTCTATGGAACCCCAGGTGCATCAGGTAGCATGATGAGGGAGAGCCTGTGGAACGTGGCTTTTGGTGAAAAGTGCCTCCCAGCAGCATCATTTTAAGCTCTGGGTCCCACTAAGCAAGGTGGCCCTAGGACAGCCCCCTTCTCCCCCTTCACGACTCCAGGCACCAGCTGCAACTGGCCAAGGGGTCACAGGTCCTTCTTCCTCCCAATGCATGAGAGCAGAAGAGTAAAGAAAGGCTGAGGTGCTGAGCTGCAGGCACAGGAGGGATAGTCCCTCCCTGCAAGAAACATGAAGCAGGAAATCCAACAGCTTGGCATGACATCAGCATCTTTCTGTGTGCAACAGTGCACAGATAACCCTTAAAATAGCACATACCGGCTAGGGAACGTGCTCCATGAAGAGTAGCACCCAGATCTGCTCACCTGTGTGTCATAAATCCTATACTGCTAATGGTAAAATGGGAAAGTCATTTGCCTTATAGCTTAAGCAATAGTGATTAACGCTCAGAGCTTGTGTTCCAGATTTACTGCATTTTCTTCCCATGCCCTTCCCGTGAGCCAGATCTGTGCAGCTGAAAAGCCACATTTCCCTCTCTTGACACCCAGCAGCTCCTGGGGGCAAAGGAGTACATGGTAAAGTAAGCTGACCAAGGTATTTATCTGACAAGCATTGTGATATATTTGCCCTTGGTTCACCCAACTTGCAGAACTGGAGGAACACTCATAGACCTCTGAATTTCAGGGGTGTTCTGCATTGCGCAACAAGGAGCAGGCAGCACTCATTTGCCACGGACTCGTAGCAGTATGAACATTTCTCATTACTAACGCCCTGCCAGCCAGCACCTTCCATTCCCATCTCCTGAAGCACTTCCTGGTTGCCAAGTCAACTTGTTCAGCTCCGAGAGCTCCGAAACGGGGAACACTGAATGATTGCCACTGCAAGCACAAATAGGAAGGTTTAAAAAGAAAAACAGTCTTTGAATCACTGAAAGAGAGACAAGTGAATGGCAAATTGATTCTGACGGTTCCATTTAGGGATGCTCAGGCACTGACTCCGCACAAAGTGCGAGAAGGGAAAGAGATGAGAAATCAAAGTATTTGATAATAAGCTAGCACAGTTCATCTGTAAGGAGCCTTCAAGAATCCAGCTCTTATTTTTTCAGGAATGTGAATCATTCATGTTTTTTCTTACAAAGATGTCCTTGGCTAGCAGCCATACTAAATCAGACCTACACCTACAATACCCACACGTACAGAATACGAACGTTATACAGGCCATCTGAGTGGCGCTCACACACCTCTTAACATTTCACTGGCAGACAGAACTGGTTTTAACAGTATAGCCATTTCCAGCAGAATTCTTGCATGCTTGAAGATCTTTAACTAACTAAAAAAACTAGTCTGGTACCATAAAAACATTTAAATGAGATTTATGAGTTTGCTTACCATTTGATGGGAGCAAAAGAGGCCATAGTTGTGTTGGGAGGGAAGGGTATTTTTTGCTTCTATAAACACCTAGATGATTCTGCCTAAAACCATTTAACAGGCAAAATTATATATACAAGTGTTACACACACTGCAGGCTTAAGGTAAAAGGGAATGACTGCCGGTCAGAAACTGTTTATGAGGGTATCTGAAGGACATAAACATACATGAACATTTTCTCAAAGAAAGAGCAACAGGCAAGTTGATGACTACAGTGTCCTGCTTCCCATGCCCAGGCACTACTCCTTCAGTACAGCTTCTGGAGTTCAACTTTTTCATCTAACTTTGTGCCAGTTAAGAGTCCTCCAATTTCCCATTCTTTGGACTGCTCCTGTGATTTAAAGATAAATTCCCATGATCAAGTGATCAATTTACTCTGGTCTAAGAAGTAGGTGTATGTTATCAGACCCACGGTAACTCTCAGTGGAGGTCACTTAATGAAGTACGGAGGGCAGCAGCGAAGCCTTGCAAACCTCATTCCAGTTCTCAGGCTCAGCTGTCTGACCTAAGGCCCAGCTGTGTGAAACACAGTGGCATGACCTTGGCTCAGCTTTACTGGGAAAAAACAAAACAAAACAACCCACAAAAAAAAAAAGTGTTTCTGCACTGTAAAAAAGAGAGCACAAACTAAAGCCAGGAAGATAAGGAGAGTAAAAACAAAGAAATTGTGGAGCTGGTCCAGGACTCAAGAAAAAAAGTAAAATATAAGCAAGAAAGGGTATAAGACTCAGAGAAGGGGGTCAAGAAGATACCTGGCAAGGTCAGACAACGGCAGGCAGCATGTCCCTGCCTGAGGACTGCCTGGCCAGCAAAGACTGACCACGTGCCTTCATTTGGGTGGTGAGCACATTCATGTTTAGCCTAGTAGCATATTACTCTCAGCTGTTTGCTCTGCCCATTACCCAAATTGCTCCATATTCATAAACCGTGTAAAGTCCTGCTTTCAGAGCGTCTGCCCATGGTAAAAGATGTGTCCGTCTGCCCCACTCCTCCCTCCCCAATATGTCTTCTGAAGAGAAGATACACTGAGAGAAGGAGGAATGACATTTATGATGCAGTTGAGTACTAAACCAAAACAATCTAAAGCAGATGCTTAGGCAACTGCCACAGGGGTTTTCGGGAGAAGTATGGGTATGACTGAGCTGTTAAAGTCATCAAGAGAAAAATGAGGCAAAACACTGGAAAAAGCAAATGAGGCGTCAAAGTGTAAGAATTAGGTGTCTAAGGAACAGAATCAGCAGTAACAGGCTCGACAGTGTGATTCTGCTGCAGAAGACTGGTGTTTGGCATCTCAGATGCAACATTGCCAGGCAGAATGCAACACCCAAAGTTATTCTTGGACCATTAGACATGCAGATGTCTGAGCTGGGCCAGATTTAAGAAAAAATTTTACACAGGCCAGGCGTATTTTCATGGCAGCACAAAAGTATGAAACTAAAGGGAAAGATAGACCTTTTGAGCCACTTAGTGAAGACGCACATGCAGAGATGGGCCGCCCCTATGGAACGAACAGGGCAGCAGAGAAAGGCCACCATCTCCCAGCCAAGGCAGGAGCCAGAGGTCAGGCTTTGAAAGGTCAGGCTGGGAAAGGGTATTGTAGCGGGCAGGATACGTGGGCTTCTCCGAGACACGGACTTCACTAGTGGTGGAAAAGATACGCACAGAATATGGTTTGGAAAATGTTGATGACCAAAGGAAATAAAACATGATTGCTTGGGATGGGGTCCCCACCAGTACCCTTATGCAAGAGGTGGCTGAATTGATGAGGCAGTGGGAGCTGGCAGATGAACGTGAGGCAATTCCTGATCCAGGCCAGTTAGCGCAGCTCTCTGCAGTGATGGAGCAGAGCTGCTCAGGTCCTCAAACCCCCAGTGTATCACCTTTGGGCAGACAGCAGTGTTCAGGAAGAAAACACAAAGCCTTCAAGTGTCTTGCAAGAGCTCTGGGGTTTGAAGTTAGAAGTTCAGTCAACCACCTCGTCTCAAGTCAGTTCACTGTCAGAAATCAGACCATCTCATCTATGCAGAGACCAGCTGGGGAGTTCCTGACCTGCCCAGGGAATCAATCGTTAATTACACTGGGGAAGCACACAGGCACAGCTCTGGCATCCAGCTACACCAGAACTGTAATTTTAGGAGATATCTGAATTTAAACCTAATATCGCAATTATGCTGTAAATAGCATAAATCTTGCCACAGTTCTTCCAGAATGGTGTCTAGGGATAAGAGTAAAACATTGGTAGATAAGTGTTTGCCACATGCATTAATCAATTGCACACACACAAATTAAAAACAGAGCTCTTTGCCAATAGAAAAAGACATACCCAGGACAAGAGTCCAAATATACTTCATTAGTCTGTTACCTACAAACAAGAAGAGGGGTGAACATTTTAAGGTCATAGTAGGTCTTTAGTAAAGGAAGATACTTCCTATCAAAACTGTTTCTGCAGAGATTAAAGCTTTTAAAAGGTTCAGTAGTGTTTTCTCCTGGTATGAGAACCTGACATAAAGGGTCTACTAAGGAAAGCATAGTAAAGAAATAATTTTAGGAAATGGTGTTTTCACATAGAATTCTGCATCATCCTAATGACTCAGTGCTTTTTTCCTGCTGCACCTGGATTTTTTCCTTATGTGGCAATGACCACTTAACCTCAGCAGTGGTGGATTGACACTGACATACCAGATGAATGGCAGCCACTTGGGGTATTAACTAGGCTGGTGTTTGCATACACTGTGGTGCTGGATTTTGATTTGAGCACTGCCATTAAGACTACAAACCCTACTGCAGCCCACTAGGCAGAGATGTAAGTGGAGGCTCAGCTTGATGCCAGACCCTAATATGAACAAAGCGATGACATTGATGATCAAAAGAGTTCAAACCATCAAAGATGGAAACTAACTCATAGCCCAGTCCTTTGAGGCTCATCAGAATGTTGACCTGAGGCTTGACTGTGACCTTGGCTTGACTTTACTCAGAAAAACTTCTTGTAAATGGAGCCCAAACTAAAGTCACCATGATAAGTAAGTGGAAAAAAACCCACCAAAAAAAAATTGTGGAGTCAGAAATAGTCACTCAAGGACTCAGAAAGGGTATCACCAAGACATATAAAACTCTCAGAGGAAAGCAGAAGGTCAGAACATGGACAACTGGTAAGATCAAGGATCAGCCTACTTCAAGAGACAACAGTGGGCAGCACCTCCCTGCCTCACTAACAACTGCCTGGCCAGCAAATACTCATCACATACCTGCACTGGGCTGGTGAGCACATTCATGCTTAGCCTAGTAGCATGTTCATCCCAGCTGTCCACTCTGCAGCTTAGCCAGTAGAGAAGATACTTGTCACAGTCATAAACTGTGTATACTCCTGCTTTCCAGTGTCTACACATGGTTAAAGCTGTCCATTAAAAGTGACCTGAAGAACTGAGGTTTCTGGCCACAAAGTATTCTTGCTCCCACAGGTCTTTCCCACCTCTGTGCCAGAGCTTACCACCTCCTACAGCTGTGCTTTGTCACAACAGGGAAGTGATCCATATTTTAAAAAGCTGCAAGAAAATTTGAGGAAGAGTAGTCGTCAGTGAGGGTCCTGTCCCTCATCTATTTTACCTGTAGGTCTACCAGCATATAGAACAGTGAGGCAAACCAAAGCAGGAACCATTGGTTAGATGTCAAAAGGATGGTCGCTTCTTCCATCAGTCTATCAGATGGCACCACAGGAGTCTATCTCAAGAGGTTACAAATTGCCTGTCCTTGATCCTGCTCCCATGAACACCTGCAATGGTCTCACACGCCCCCCCCCCCCAAAAAATAATCTGCGGGAGGGGGGGTGAGGGAGAGAAATAAGATTTTCAGAACTGCTTCAGGGATTTTTGGGACCTACTTATCCAAATGCAGCTTATTTTGATAGATAATAGGATCCCAAGAAGTGATTTTGAAGGTTAAAAAAAAAAAAAAAAGAGTGAAGCATCTAGTTCCCATTAACTTTTCAAGGACTTACCGTTCTGCCTGTCATTGAGTATCTACCTCCCAATCATTGAATATCTACCCCAAATGTCTACAAGTTGGAGGGGTTTTTTTTTGTTTGTTTTCTTTAAACAAGTGTCTCAGCTTCTCCACTCCCCAGAAAACTTATAGTATTTTTTTCCAAAGTCTCCAAACAATGAATATGCACTTAAACTTGTTTATATCAGTAATTCAAAGCTTTAAGCTTACATGCCAAGGTATGTAAGCCAAAGGGTCCATAGCAGCATCTCCTTCCTCCTCCATAAGTTGCTCTCATTATAAGATAATGAGCATTGAGCTTTACAAAACCTGTTATATAAGTTATCTGAAGGTAAATACCCGATATTACTTTAACCCATGCAACCCTGAGGGATTCTGATGTTCTAAATATTCATTGTCACTTAATTCCCATCCTCACAGTTCAAACACTTCACAGCTCCATTTCCCCACCATTCTTCAAGCCCGATCCCTAGAACCCCTTGAGCACACGGAAAACACATCCCACTGCAACCTGAACTGGCCTTCCAGTCCCACAAATGTGTGGCATAACAACAGGATTCGCAAGCACTTACACAATGCAGATATTGTTAATACATAATAACCTTGGGAAACTACAACAAACAAATAACAGAATGTTGAACAAAAGGTTAAAAGATATATTTTTTTTAAACACAGAAGAGTCATTGGCATTTTACTTTATCTTCGCATACGGAGAAAGAATTATCTGAAATCATTAAAAACTAAGTTACTCAATTTTTTTTTTGTTCAACATGTTTTTATACCCTGCAGCTGAAATGGTAATCTGAAAATAAAAGGAAATGATGCATTGCTCACCTCTCCTGGCAACCTCAATTTCACAATTTCCTCCAGTTCCACTTAAAAGCCTGAACAATAAGTTGACCCAACCCCAGCCCACACTACCTCCCACCACTCTTTCAGAGATGGATCTGTGTCCAGCTTTTATCACACTGAAATATGTCAAAGTAGTTTTTGAAGGAGAAAAGAAAGAGAGGGAGGGATGAGGGGGGAGAGAAAAAAGAAAGATATCCCCCCTCTTAAAAACTGACTATTGAAAAAATACCGTGAGCAAATATAACTGCTTCAACTAGTCTTTCCCATCCTAAATGCTACTTTTATTTTAAGATTTTGCAGAAGCTGCCTACATCTACAGCATGTTTGTGCTGGATTTTTGCTGTGGAATCATAACATGAAAAAGATTTGTAGCTACTCACAACAGGGCAGGTGTCTGGGCTGTGTTGGCAGCCCATGGAGTCCAGAGCTGGTCTGGCACACAGGGGGTGAGCAGGGTGGCAAGGAATGACCCTGAAGTAATAGTAGTGGTCACTGTTTGTCACGAATGCCATATTAAACCTGACTCCTCATCCCCTTTTTCTCTCAAAAAGGGTAAAGACTATACTGATTTCTAAAGTCGCTAGGAACATCATTTCTGAAAATCCCACTATCACAGAATGGTTTGGGTTGGAAGGGACCTTTAAAGATCATCTAGTCCAACCCTCCTGCCATGGACAGAGACATCTTTCACTAGATCAGGTTTCTCAAAGCCCCATCCAGCCTGGCCTTTAACACTTTCAGGGATGAGGGATCCACAGCTTCTCTGGGCAACCTGTTCCAGTGACTCACCACCCTCACAGTAAAGAATTTCTTCCTTACGTCCAATCTAAATCTACCCTCTTTCAGTTTAAAATGATTGCCCCTTGTCTTGTCACTACAGGCTTTGGTAAAAAGCCTCTCAATCTTTCTTAAAAAGCCCCGGCTTAAGTACTGGAAGGCCGCTATAAGGTCTCCCTGGAGCCTTCTCTACTCCAGGCTGAACAACCCCAACTCTCTCAGCCTGTCCTCATAGGAGAGGTGCTCCAGCCCTCTGATCATTTTTGTGGCCCTCCTCTAGACTCGTTCCAACAGGTCCATGTCTTTCCTGTGCTGGGGAGTGCACAGCTGGACACAGTACTGCAGGTAGGGTCTCACCAGCGCAGAGCAGAGGGGCAGAATCACCTCCCTTCACACTTCTTTTTATGCAGCCGACAGCTCCCAAATCATCTCAGCTAGCACAGTATAAATACTAAAAAAATATTCTAATATAGACGTGAAGCGCTGGAGTTTTCCTTACCTGGAGCTACTCCACACAAACACTGGCTGAGGGGATAACAAGAGCTGACCTTAACTAGCCGCAGTGATAACAAAACCACATCTGCTTCCTCTCCACTGTGGTATTTCACCAAAGCAGTTACAACAGAGATCATTTCAAGGTAAAACTAAGCTATAGCTTTGCACTGTCCACCCATGCCATACTGGGTCTGACAAGGCTGGAGTTAACTTTACCCATAGCAGCCCGTATTTGTGGGCTTCATACTTGTAGCTAGAACAGTGTCGCTAAACCCACCAACGCTTTGGCTTTCACTTAGCAGCACTCACGTGGCATCAAGGCTGACTCTCCAACACACCCCCAAAGGCCAGTAAGGCTGGGGATGGGCAAGTCGTTGGGAGGGGACACAGCCAGGACAGCTGACCTAAACTGACCAAAGGGATACCCCATACCATACGACTTCATGCTCAACAATAACAGCTAAGAGAAAGGAGGAAGAGGAGGGAGCATTCGTTATTAGGATGTTTACCTTTCAAAGCAACCATTACACATACTGAGGTATTACTTCCCACGATGTGGCTGGACATCGCTTGCTAGTGGGAAGTAAAGAATAATTTTTTTTTTTTCTTTTTGCACTTTGCTTCTGTGCACAGTCTTTGCTTTTTTTCATTAAATTGCTTTTATGTCAAGCCATGAGGTGTTTTTTTCAGTCTTACTTTCTCCCCCTGTCCTGCTGAGGAGGGGGAGTGAGACAGCAGCTCGGTGGGCATCTGGCAGCCAGCCAAGGTCACCCCAGCACACGTGCACAAAGTTGTAATGCACAAATCAAGGTTTCACGCAAGTTTTACTTGCTTGATTTTGCTAGCTTCACATGGTTTTGATGCGATTTATCACCTTTTTTTTTTAAAAGTATAATTAAGCATAGAAACCTGCCTTAAGACCTGAATGTTTTATCATTCTTCTGTTTTGTTATGTGTGGTATTCTGACGCAGAAGTTAAAGAAAATATTTAGACAAGGACATCTTTTATTTCCTATGTCAGAGTTTATTCACACAGTAAGTGCAAGGGTTGCAAAGAGAGCTACAGATTTTAAAACCCCCTACTTCACAGATGTATATTTGAAATGTATTAAATTCATGCAAAGATTCTGGTTAAATCGTTTCTTACAACAAATAAATGAAAAACTGTAGACCATGACCCAGCAAAGCTATACACATTTACAGACCTCCAGTTCCATTACCTTGACAAAACTGAGACATCACATTCACAAATTCAATTCTGGAACACAACACATATTGAAGTGCAGTGCCTAGTTTTATGCAATTGACTTTCACAGCTACATCTATTAATCATAGATGAGGAAAAAAAAAGCTTCCTAGCAACAGCCCAAACAACTGAATTGCTAAGACTTCTGAAGCAGAAGAGATCAGAAAACAAAAGATACTTCCAATTTCACAGAAAGCATACACTTCACTACTTCAAAGAAGGATGTTACTTGTCTTGTGATTTGGTGCACACTATAAAGGTGACAGTGAACATTATCTTTAATTGACAGATAAAAATATATACTGGTAGGAGTGAAGTATCTCAGCGTTTCTCAGGTTCATGATTTCCCTGAGAGAAAATAAATAAATCAATCGATCAGAACATAACCACTTTCTCTTGTTCTCTATTCTGTGCTGTAGATAATACAAGAATAAAGCAACAGCTTCCTAACTTAACCTTCCATGCATCTGTCATCCTGCAAATAGTGTCAGGTACAAACAACCCAGTAATTCTCTCAACGGCACAAATAACTCTGTGATAAAAGGCATAGAAAGCCAAATTTAGTTAAGATACCCTAGGGAAGAATGTGGTCCAGAGGTTGACAAACCAGCCTGGTATGAGGACCACATAGCTTTTATATAAGACTATTGAACTGATGAAAACAGTAGGAACTCTTCTGCCTTCAGTTCAGACTCGTCGTTCCTACCAGCATCAATTGCAGCTGTGCGTACGTAAGAAGGAGAGAACAAACCCCACCACATGCCAGGCTTCTTTGCTGTTATGGAAGTACTAAAAAGGGAATACGGTGGAACCCTAAGTGTTTTAAATCTCAGATTGTTAGCGCTGCATTGCATAAGGTTCATTAAAGGAAGACGCCACTCTGTTGTAACCAAAGGATATGGACATGACCATACGCAGAATCTGCTTGCAGCCCTATTGCTAACAACTTACTACTGTTCACACCTTTGTCTGTTGTGCCACAGTACTATGTCATTTTCCATTACATTTAATGTTCAGAAAAAATTTGGATCTTAACGGGTTAAAGGCAGCTTTGATCTACCATATTTATTTTCTGATCAAAGGGGATGCAGAGCACACACACAGTCAGCTCATTCACATTATCCTACAAAACCTGATAAACAGCCTCATTAGGTTCCTTGCTGACCCCAAGTAAAGTTCCTGCTGTAATGACTCCAGTTCACACCATGCAACAGATTTGAAACAGAGCACAGAGAACTTGATTTTCAATTTTAAAACGCACTATCCTCAAAAGAGGAAAGTTGGGGTGGCAGGGTGGAGGAATGTGACCATTTCATTTGCTGCAGGGAATAACAGTCCATAATATGCAAGACCTGTAGCAGTTTCATTGTTTTGACCACTTCTAGGACAGAGGTTCAGTCCAAACTGTTTACATAGTCAAAGCTGGACTTAAGCCCTGTTTCCTTGTTCAGGCTTCTCTGCTTTGAACTGATATCCCAACTATAAGCACGGCCAATATAGCTGTATCACTGCCAAAGCTTTATCACCAGCCTACGTAGACCTGCCATGGCCACCACTTAAGCATAGGCCAATGCATAGAGTTCCTCATTGTTTGTCTGCATGCAAAAAAACTTTTACTTTGCTGATAGGGGAAGCTGTAGATGATCTTTTGCTGGTATACCGAGTTTCTAAACATAGGCTTGTTGAAACAGAACTGGTGCTCATGAGACAACTTTATCAAGAAATAAGGACAAGATGACTTAAAAACAGGAGGAGTTCACTGTCCTGCTGAATTTGTGTGTTGGTAAAGCCTCCCCTGTGTTAGCCAATGTATGCTTGAAAATAGGCAATTATCCCATATGTAGTATAGCAGCAATATTATGAAAAAGTAGCTCTCAAGAGAACCATCTGTCAAGATCCCACCTCCCACCAAAGAGGACAGAGGACAGCTAGGGACTTGTTTGATTTGGTGAATCAGCAAGCAGGAATACTAATCACTGATGTAAGGTAGCAAAGCATAATAAGCTGTCAGGGGTTTGGTTTACTTTATATAATGTATGCTCAACCTCGCAGAGTTTTCTAGTGTCCTTCCTTCTGTCCTGTGCAGTCATCTTAACCCCACAACACAGTTACTACCATAGAAGTATTATTTAATCCTCAGTGCACAAGACAGCAAGCACATTTGGTATATTATGGGCAAAACAATGCTTACCTATGATATTTACCTGGACTGAGGTAGCTCAGGGTTTCTTCAGTGACTGTAACTGGCTTTGGTGCCTGCAGAGCTGTATCCACTAATGCTTGCCCACCCCACTAGTTTTCTAGGAAGACTTGGTTGCAGTTCTAGCTAAAGAGTGCCAAAGAATTAATTCAGGGAACTAGACTTTCAGGATTTCAGCCTGGGGGAAAATCTTCACTGCAAAATAATTTCATGGCAAAATTCATTGAGAGCTTTTCAGTTGATCAGAATGGGCATCGCTTTGCATGACTATGATGCAAACTCACAACTCCGTTTCCATGGATTTTTTTTTTCTGATTTCCTATGCCATTACTGGCTAATGTTTAATTTGCAAGTCACGGACATCATATTATCATGAGAAAGGTAGCAGGTTACTGTTGGCAGCAAGTGGGAGCATGAATGATTTGGTTCTGAAATGCTCTTGTCAGATATTTAAGCTACGTTAAAGACACTTTCCATTACAATAATTTCTCTCTCATACATTTAGCAACATGATTTTCTAACACGATACCAGAATAATAAGAGTAATTTTTATGAAATACTCCCTCCTGCAAATGGCATGCAAGTTTGGCTCCTCTTTTTACAAAGATCTATTACCGTCTATTTCAGAACCTAAAGGCTTCCTTACACTGCTATTGATGTCAGTAGTGTCTGGAGAGCGAATAATTTGTGGAGTAGGAGGAAAGAAAGCCTACTAAGGAGATACAGAATCATCTTCCCCTGGAATGTATTTGTTTGTATTGTATCTCTGCAGCCCGACGCGTTTCAAAAACAAGGTAAATATTCCGTAGAGTTATCCTTATATAGGTATAAATGCCAGGAGTAGAAAAGGTGATTTAAAAGTTCTCCTCCATCACAATGTTCATTTTCAGTACCAAAGGCCAAATTCAGAAACTTCACTGAAACCAGTAACTTCACATCATTTACTTTTTAACATCTGAACTGTTTATCCGCAAACTTAATGTTTTTAGCTTTCCATAATATTAACCAGACAGGAGTTTTGCTGAAGAGTTCATGAGTGCAAAGTCTCCCTGTGCGCCTCCCCTACTCGGACATCCAGCCTTACTTGCGCCAGCACACCAGGGGCTTCTCATTCCTCATCCCCGTTCCACCGGGAAGGACCACAGTGCCTCCTTTCTTCCCATGCTCCCCGGTTTTGTTTGGTTTCCACTGTTCCAGGAGCCCTGTTGGGTGCTACCCTCTTCTGAGCGTCTTTCACTCCTTCATCCTGCACACCCTTGTCCTCACCCTTCTTTCTTTCTGCTTGGGAAAGAAATCACTGGGGGGTACCAAAAGCAGGGCTCAATGAAGAGGTTTTTCTCAGCCACTTTGCCCCATCTCTCTCCCTCCTTGTTCCCTCAGTGAGGGTTACCAGCCTCTGAGCTGTACCAGTTCTGCTGATTTTGGTCAGAAGGAAAGATGAAAGGGAGGAAAATTCCCTGGCTTTTATTTCAGGCCATTTCACTTGTTTGGTTTTTTTTTTAAAAAAAAAAAAGAACAGAACCACACAAAAGTGGTTGAACAAGCTGACAAAAATCATACTGCTGCCCAGCGGGCTGTGGTGGCACGTGCTTAGCTACATGGGGCTGGTGGGCAGAACAAACAGAAATCGGTCCCTGTAAAACACCTTTTGGCAGCCAGTAACTAGCATTTTGCTTCAGGGTGACAACAGAGATAAAGGCTACTTAGTCTCTCAGCAACATGTTAGAGATCCCTAGCATCCAAATTTCACATTTTCAGCAGCTTTCTGCTCCCTGGTCAAAATAGGCACCTAGTAGCAGAGAAACGCTAACATCTAGTTATATGCTTTATCCATACCACATGCCCTCGGCAAAAAGTACCATTATCCACCATTCAGGTGCTGGTATTACACAGCAGCCACCGATTCTCACCATTTCTACCTAAATGCTGGCAGTTTTTCCTCTCTGATAAATCCTTCCTTCATTGTAGCAGTCCAAGACTAACACCTCTTGGCAGCTGATCTTTAGCATCTGGAAGAGATGAGCAGCTTTTCCTAACAAACATGGAACACCAGCGGGCAGGCTGGTGCAGCGGTGGCCAGGAGGCTCAATTGCAAGGCAAAGTGACCATGGTGCTACCAAACACGGCAGTGCAAGAAGGCAACATTGCTCCTGCAACTTCTGCACATGGGTCTCTAGGCTCACTTTTTGGTTTTTACATCATTTTTACTGGCATCAAGATAGGGCGACTTTTCAGCAATGGGTATTTACATCAATCCATTTGCCTGTTAGAGGAGGAAACAAACTCGGGTCTGACGTTTCTTATCCTTGGCTTGTTTTCTAGATCACTGACTCAATATCTCAGGTCATTTTTACCTATTTCGGTAGTATTGGTCAACCTAGTATGAGATATATATATATATATGTGCAAAACATCTCTAATACTTTTCTTAGCTAAAGCTTCTATGCTTATCATTTTACATCAGCTTTGCCCGAGTTGCATGTAAAGCAATCCAAATTCAGAAGACATTGTTTTGCTTTACTCCCCCTTCTCCCAATAAGGTCAGAAGTTTTAAAATTATGATTCTATTTCTTCTTTTCAACATTTAATTTTTATTAACTTTCAAGGACTTCTAAGCACTGAATAATAGTGTATGGAAAAATAGCACCAAAAATGCAAAGCTCCCGAGTGTAGGAGGTAAAACTTACTCCTGAAACCATGCTTAGTTATTAATCAGTAATGAAAAACAGTGTAAAACCTAAAAAACAGAAAAAAACTGGCTGCTTATGTAATATTTCCATCAGGAAACTGACTTCAGTTTATATTTTACCCAGTTTTCCTTAGAAGATGTTCTTTGACCAACCGCCTTTCCTGTTACCAGTTTCCATTTCTGGAGCTTCCCAGTGATGCACAATGGAAACAGCTCCACAGTCTGAGGATCTTAACCCTGGGCCTTAGCGTCCATCAGCAACAGCCAGCCTGAACCTCAGGGATCCAAGGAGGATCCACAGATCTTCAAGGGACCAAGAGCCTGAGATGTAAACTGGTTCAATAGTTATCTTGCTCTGCCTCAAGGTCATTACAAACAGGTAACATCCTTAGCTGTTGCTGGGTCAATACCAGCTGAAACTTGCCACATGGTGGTTTTTTTGGTTTGTTTTGTTCTGAATGAAGACAAGAAAGTAGAGACCCCACCTACAATCTGCCAGTGGATTTTTTCCTGGACAAGATATCAGGGCTCCCTGGGCAACCCACACTGTCTTCTAGCTTGTTAACTACAGCATGGATGAGCCTGACCCAGGCCTGGTCATGATTTTTTTTCCAAAAGTCTCACAAAGTAGGTGGGTGGAGTTTGGGGAGTGGGGTGGTAGTGTTTCAGGGGTCTTTTGTTCCATCTTCTCACAAATTCTCATGACTAGAATCCCACATGCCCTTTCTTCCTTTTTCTTAAAGCGTATTTTCTAGCGGAAAAAAAAACGCTTGGATAATCATAGAATCATAGAATTGTCAGGGTGTGAAGGGACCTTAAAGATCATCTTGTTCCACACCCTGCCATGGGCAGGGACATCTCCCACTAGATCGGGTTGCTCAGAGCCCCATCCAGCCTGGCCTTAAAAACTTCCAGGGATGGAGCTTCCACCACCTCTCTGGGCAACCTGTTCTAGTGTCTCACCATCCTCATGGTGAAGAACTTCTTCCTAACATCCAATCAATAATAAACCCCAAAAGCTCAAAAAAAAAAAAGTCAGTCAGACAAAAGGAACCACTGGTTCCAAATTTCTTATCTAAACCAGCCTTGTTATCTTGGGTACTGGTTTCTAGCTGTTGACTGGCTAAGGTTGATGTTAAGTGGTGGCAGCAGGAATCAGCAAGGTTTCCAGGAGAATCAGCAGCATGGCCATTGTGCAGGGCTTCAAGAGAAAATTCTGCTGCCCTGCGATATCAGCAGTGCCTCAGGCAGATCTGTGATGAGACACACAACTATGGACAGAACAGTCCCCTAAATCTGCTAGCTTGCAAAACACTGGGCAAAGATCACATGCTGTTTTCCATCAGATAATGAATAACTCAGTGGAAGAGCCTGCACTGACAAACATCTGAGCTTTACCGGTCGAGTGTACTGCCAAACTGTGAGAGGGAGTTTATATGGGTGTAATCTATACCTCTAATTCTCTTGCCAGCTCCCCACATGGACCAGATTATACCAAAGGGATCTTTCCTCCCTCCCTATTCCAATATAACTGTGTCCATTTAAGAACTTTTACCAACATAGCTCTCTTCATTAATGATGTGGGAGGTTGTTTTGGTTTTTAGCATATTTCCAGCTGACAGCTAATCTAACAAAACATTTTAAGCACAGACCAAATCAAGACATTAGCTAAAGAACAACATGCCAGCTTCACATAATTCAACTGCATTTGCCTTAGCCCCCAAGCAGAACTACTTTATATGCATCTGCTCCTTAATTTTGCTAATGGACCTCTCTCATTGCTGAAACCTGGGTGCAATCAAGTTTGCAGCAGTTTGAAGTGGGAGGTAATTCTTGCAAAAGTTTGCAATAAACAAGAAGAACCAATGCAAAGAGCAAGACACAGGAAACCAGCCTCCTTGTCCATGATGCTGAACGGCGCCACCATTTATCTCTGTGGCAAAGCTGATGCTAGTCTGGGTTAAATGCCTTTTCCCTGTGGTGATAGAAACTATTACTCCATATGCAACGCAGTAGAGATTGAGGATGCCAGGGTTTACTCACACAATAAATGCTACAAGAATGAAGACGGTTTGTAGAAAGTTTGTGGGAACAGCTTCTATTAAACCAAAAATTAGTTTGAAATCTGGGTGACATAGGACCACAAACATGAAAAGGTAGCTTTACCTTTGTGCTTACCTTCAGCTGATGAAGAATTCATCACACCTTTACCACCTGGAGTTTTCCAGAAGCCTACAGTTTGATATTCTCTGCACTGTTTTAACTGATGCCCAGATTTTTCAAACTGTGAACTCCCCTGTCGCATCACAATTTGGGTGCTCTGAAGTTCACGTTTTTCTCATTTCCTGAAAGCTCACAATGACACAAAAAGGCAGTCTTACTGGAAACAGATTGCTTTCCTCACTACTAGTCTGTTATTTCTGCAGCATATGTTGTCACACAAGATACAAAACAACATCAAGGTAAACTGCAAATAAACACAGATAGTAGGGTATGATTACAGATGACCATCACTGACATCAACTAACAACTAATTGATGCTACAAAAGACCCAGAAGATACAGTAAATTCTTGCAACGTATTTCCCCTAAACAAGATTATCCTTCATCTTGCTGGTGGTTAGGTGGAAAGACCATGCAAAACCAGACAGGACCATGGTGAATCTCAATTTTTTCCCCATCTTTCCTCCCCAATGAAAGACCCTGGGATGGATTCTTCTCTACCTAGGCCATTGATATGAACTATGTTTCAGCTATTGTAAAGCAAATGAGTATTTCAATGACAATATTGAAGAACTGATTAAATCTGAAATGGTTTCTCCAAACCACATTGTTAGAGATACCCTAGTTTTAGGTGTTCAAAGAGTCATGAGAGAGATTGCAGAATCAAAAGCTTCTTTAAATGTAAATAGAACAAGGAGGGGAAGGGCCTTTTACTTTTCTTCCCATATTTCAAGACTTTTGGATTACTTGATAGTTTAGCACATTACAAGTAAATGAAATCTTGTAGCATAACAACTAAAAAAATATTCTTCCTCAATTTAAATGAAATCCAGGAAGTAGCAACAAAAGAATTATGTATTTCAAATATTATCACAAAACCACAGAATGCTTGGAAGGGACCTTAAAGATCATCTTGTTCCAACCCCCCCTGACATGGGCAGGGACCCCACCCACTAGATCAGGTAAATCAATAACACAATAATAAAATATATAAATACAATGAGGGTCAGCAACATCTATCTGATGAAGAAGACCTGCTAACCATCTGGGAAGAGGTAATATGAAGACTGGTTTTGAGTTAAGTTTGTAAGCAAACAAAGAGACCCCATAAACATTTACATATAGGAGCCATAGTGTGGCTAATTTACTCCATTTGTATTCATGAATATGCAATTACTGAGCCAGATTTTGCCTGCTTAAGAACAAACTACAGTAAGCCGTGTCCACCCATATTTGAGCAGAATTTGACTAACTACATTTCTCTTAGATGTATAGAGAGTTTAGTACTCGACCATCTCATTGTCATTGTTGCCTTGGATACAAGAACTGCTCTAAATCAATTTAATAATTAAAGATTTGATCTTGGAAAATGCTGTGCATTCTGGCTTCCATCCAGCAAAGCACTTATCCACCTGCGTACCTTTAATCATTCAAATGGTTTCAATAAAGTGGGACAACTTACATCCTTAGAGTTAAATTACATGCTTAAATCTTCCTGGATTACAGCCAGAGCACTCAACACCTTGCAAGAACAAATACCAAGCAAGAATGGTCATTATGAAAGTGAGTAGCATAAGTGTGGTACATTTTGTTGCTAAGTTTTTGTAACAGGAAAAAGGTCCATAGTATTTGCTTCTTAATTTACTCCAGATTTTTATCTTTTTAGGAAATTTGATACATGATTGTTTATTCAATGCATAAAGTCAAAATTAATTCAAGGTCCAACAGCATATGATATGTGAATAATCTAATCTAAACAGGTATCCAATTGTCTCGCGACCCACAAAAAAGTATAAGGCATTAGCAGGAAGAGATGCTTGCTGGCTTCTGCAGAGTGAATCTGCGGTCTTTGGCTTCACGGTGTGTTAAGGGCTGCTGAGTTTACCAACAAAGTTTATAAATTAAAAGATCCGACTCAAACTGACTGCAGATTTTGATGTGAAACAGGATGTCTCTCCCATACCTTTGCCTTCAGATTGTTTGACCCTGTCCCTTACAGTGGAAGCTGAACACAATGAACAAAAACGAGCCATTGTTATCAAGACAGAAGTCCCCATGGTCAAGTTTACATATAGGGCTTTTTTTTGCTAAACAGAATTAAACTGTAACCTTGGCAACGAGGGAAGGGGGAAAAAAAAATCAAATCACAGTAGGAGAGGACTATTACTAGAAGCTCTTACACCTCTCTGGAGATGAGCAAGCGGGTTAGGTTCTCCATGTTCACACTGCTCCCTTTCCTTGAACCCAGGGCTGATGTTCCCTTCACAGCAGAAGTGCCTCACTCTGCACAGGTCCCTCCCACAGGTACAAAAGGCAGTGAGTAACCAGCTGAAGGGGTCTAAAGCACTGCTGGGAATGAAACTCAGGGGTGCCGACTACTGAGTTTTCCAGTATGAACACTGTCTATCCATCCTTCACAAGCAACAGACCTGGCTTCCCACCTAGGGTTGAGTATTAGGATATAAAGATTGGTGGCAAGAGCCCTGGGTTTTCTTCCCAGATGAGATGGACAAAAGCTAAAAGCAGAGCCAGTGGAAGGAGGAATTAGGGTTTCATCACACTTGTCACACCAGCGTAGCAAATCCCCATACCACACTGCGTGCTCATGGCCAAATGAAGAACATCCACTGCCCAGCCTCCAGCCTCTCATCTTCTCCACTCCTTAAAATCACCATTGAATCGACCAGACAACCTTTCTGGGTGCAATTCTTCTCTGCCTTAATCCATGTAATTGACTTTCTGAAAGTGTTACTGTTCTTTTTGAGAGCATTTCAAATGAATAGGCACAAGTGAAAGGGCTCTGCAACTCTCAACAGAGCAAAAATTCAAGGGTCTGCAGACTGTAGAGTCTACTCTGACATATAGGCCTTACCTGCAGAACAGGGATAACAATGCTTTCCTGGGGGCGGGAGGAATGCTGTGGGTATTTGGAATAGGATCCAAGATCCCAGCAGGTAAGATAAGCAAGTTTAAAAAAAGTACTTCTAGACAAAGCGATAACTTTGTTTCCTTTCCCTCTTAATCTCTACCAAATCAGGTTTCAAACACAGTTCTTACTCTATCCTTGCATTTCTTGTACTTTAACTCTATTGTTCTCTGCAGAGCACTGCAAACCCTGACATACGGGAAAAACAAGAACACATAAAGATATGATGTAGCCCATCTAAATCCACCCCTCCCTCACCAACCCTCCAAACTAAGTAAAGCCAGGAGAATAACACCTATAGACCAATTAAACTCAATAGGCTGAAGCTGCTCACAAGGGAATAGTCACAGCCTAAGCAAACAAATCCTTTCCAACACTCTCGAGGACCATTAGCAAAAGGTCAGTTTCAAGTTTTACCATTGTCTCTTCAGCTGTTCGATTGCAACACACCAAAACACCACTGCCCACTAAAAGAAAGACATTTAAACAGATCAAACTGGAATTACTAATTAATTTGCAAATGTGGGCAGGGAGGATGTTCAGAGTGGTTGACTGTAGCTAGATGAGGAATCGTAAGAGCCTGAATGCTCAACTCCGTTGACCCCTCACTCCTCCCCAAGACCAGCTCTTTTAACTAAGAAAGCCCAAATATTTTTTGTGAGGCATCTAAACACCTTTTAAACCTCCATCATCCACATTGCATGATTGTGGTTGTACTCTTGTCTCAGAAAAAGGCCTTAATTTGCCTCTTCTGACTTTCCCTGACACATTTTCCTCTCCCCAGGTGAGATGCCAGCGCAGACATCCCTCCCCAGCTCACGGTTGCTGACCTGCCTGCACAGGCACTCCCTCCCGCACACACTTCATGCCCAAAAACCGTCCACACCACAGGCTTGCCCTGCTTGTATTAAACAGGCATAAATCTGCCCAGAGCATCAGGAGTCTACCAACAGGCTTTATGTAAATAAATATTTGAAAAAAAACAGCTAACAAGGGAAAGGGGTGGAGGAGGAGGAGATCAGACATTGACCAGGCTGCATGGAGAAACCTTACAGTTTTTATCCCGTTCTGTTCTTAGTTTCCTGCAATGTTAGTTATTACTTCCTAGTGCTGAGGAATCTTCTTTAACCTTTTAATTATTTCTTCATTTTGTACAATATCGAGAGAGAGGAATGAGATAGCTGCTAGCAAGTAGTACTATTCAGAGCACCAGCTGTCCTGCAAACACTTACCAGACTTTCTTCATTAATGACTAATACATTCAGGTAGTAGCAAACGACAACATTTTTGCTTTTTGCCAACAATATGGATATTTAACATAGCAGGAAGTCTTGCCTGTTTATGAGCACCGATAGGAAGAAAAACAGTAGAACAGCTGGTATTGGGGGAATGATCATGATTTAATGATCTTGGTTTATGAGTTTGACTTTTTTTTTTTCAAAAAGAGGGGCTAACTACAGTGAAGGAATGGGGATGGGGGAAAAAAAAGAGCAAAATTGTAGTTTAAATCATTCGTATGATAGTTTTCCCTTGAAATCACATGTATCTGAGAGAAGTGACGAGCTGATCAGAGATCTCTACCAGTTATTACCTGGCCTGTGCGCTGCTTCTAATCAAAAGTTGTACTGTGAAGATTCAGGTACTGGGACAAGGAAGGAATTTCGTAATTGACTTGGCTTTTACTTTAAAAGACTAAAGACCACAGCACCTACAACACCCAACACACCATGAAACAGCAGCGTTGTTACCAGTTTGCCAGTCTTGCAGTGTGTTTAAAGACAGAAGTTTTTGCTGACGCAACAAATAACCTCCCTGTGTGATCGTACTACTGCGAGACTAGGACTGATTCCCTCCTTGGTAGTACAGTGTAAATCCAAAGTAACTGCATGGAAATCAGAATTAATTTCCCTGCTCTTTTAATGTGTGTAAGAGAATCCTTCACTTGTGTTTCACCTACTTTGAAAGGGAAACAGTGTTTGAAGACAGCATAGCACAACTGCAAATAGGCAAATTCATTAGAAGAATCCTCTTTAAGCACAGCTACTGTAGATACTTCTGTCTTGATATGAGGTGATGATCAAATGCCTCAGACCTTGTAAGAATCAGGAAAGAATGAAGATTTTTTTTTTTTAATAAGCAAATGAGGTGCTTAAGGCAATACAAGTAGCCGCAACCTGCTGTACATGACTGGATGCTGCGATGCCACGTCAGCAAAGCATCCACAACTCCACACTTGCCTCCTCTGTGAATGAATCAGATCATTGTATAGCCCATGTTAATCACCATATTGCCAAGGAGACCTGAGACCTCTTGGTTATTTCCATTTCTTGACATATTCATAATGACCGACAGGACCATCTTGCCTGAGACATGAGGCAGTCACTGGGGAGGGAGAAGTAACAACCAAAAATGTGTCAAACATGCTCCTGTTACACGAACACCTGAATATCCCGTTATCACTGCGTAACAGAAAGAGCATGATGCTGTCCATGATGCTTCATAGATGAAAGGGTAGCAGATGGTTCATTAATGCAAATGGTCCCCAGGGAGACTGATCTTATTTGGTTATTACATATCAGATCTTTCCCTGTAGCACCCCAAACCATGGTTTTAAGAACAGTTTTGTATGCTTTATTTCAGAGTGAACAAAACAAAAGCATTCCACACAGGAGTAACTTCACCTCATACTCTACAGTGGTGCTTGCTAAGGTGATTACTGTAGCTTGAAATGAGTGAGGCATCCAATTCCTTCTACTGCAAGCAAAGGCTAGTCCATGTGCTATTTTAATCCCTATTCAGAACATCTTCCTTTCCTCCTCCACAAAACCTGAGGCTAAAGGGCTCAGCCTCAATGCTTACTGTCTCCCTAGTTGTCAAGTGCAACCATGACCAGATGCCACAATTCAACTGGCTGATCAGGAAAACGAGATGAGGGATGAAGAAAAATATTCATTCTTCAAGTCAACACAGCTACTCTGACTGCTATGACCTGGAGTTCCCTCATAGTGGCTTTTGTGCAAAAAAAAAAAAAGGCAAACCATGACATCCTGTCAGTGTAGGTTCACTTTTGCTCCAGGATAGTAGGACCATAGCATTAGGACTTGCACAGATCAGCATATAAGAGACTGAAGCAACAAAGATGTTCCTGTCACTGCTTCCAGACAGGGTGGTGCTACAACAGCCCTGCTACGGTCACAGCATTGTCTGCAACCAATAGCAGAAGTGTCAAACTTGGGCTTCTTCTCCTAGATTCCAAAAACAAGTCAAGATGAAACACCATGGGCTTGTTAGTTTTCAGTAATGACAGCAGACAGTGACATGCCTATGGAAGAGAATAATTAATTGAAGTTGGAAGGGACTTCTGGAGGTCATTTAGTTACGCAGTTTCAATATCCCCTTTCAGCTTGCTCAAAGTTGGATCAATTTTGATGTTAGATCCAACTTCATATTTAGATACAATTGGTTACGGACTTGCCCAGGTGATTTTTGAATATCTGCAGGGATGGAGATACCACACTTCTCTAGGCCCCAATTCTAGTGTTTGTCCTCCCTCACAATGAAAGAGTTTTACAGCCGCATTGGGATTTCCCACATTGCAGCTTCTGTCCTTTGCCTTTCACCCTATCACTGTGCGGCTCTAAGGGGAGCCTGGCTCTGTCTTCTCTGTAATCTCTCATTATGTAGTTGAAAGCAACAGTCAGATCCCATTTGAGCTTTCTGCTCTTAGGACTGAGCAAACTCAGCTCTCAGAGCCTATTCTTATGTCCCATACTCCCCTGCCCCAGTCATTGTAGTAGCTGGACTCACTCCAGTTTGTCAGTAGTTTTCTGGCACTGAGGAGCCCAAAACTGGACGGATTGCTACAAATATGGCCTCACAAGTGCTGGAGAGGTGTGTAAACACTTCCTTCAAGCCTGCTGGCTACACACTTGATAACATAGCCCAATATGTGGTTAGCATTGCTGTGTGAAGAGCAAGAAGGGAAAACAGCAGACTGTGGCCCAGCTTGAGGGGTTCTTAGCCCAGGCTTGAGAAAATCCTGTGATCAAACTGATAGAATAATTTTGATAACTTTTACGCTTGAGGCATATCGTAATGTTTCACCCAACAAGGTTTCACAGAAATGACAGCATCTTCTATTCTGAAAATGTGGCCTCCTGACTGCTCCAAAAAGCACAGTTGTAGCTGTCTTGACCTGGCCAAGTGACTAGCTAGCAGACAGTGTTAAAAGTAAGTATTAAGGAGGAGGAAACTGTTTATGTTTTTCAAAATAGGTAGCGCATGTGGGAAAGAAAACCTCATTCCATCTGTGCCCCAGTTGTCTCACTATATGGACCATCTTGAGTTTTTGGCCATCTCCGGCTCTGCCTGTCTGCAGGCTGTAGGCGGGTGAGGTGTTAAAAGCGTAGGGTGGGCCTGTCATCTCACAGCTCTGCTGTGTTGCTACAAAAATTTTGAAGTCCAGATTTACTCAGATTTTACTTGTATTCCTGGAGAAAAGTTAGTCATGGGTTATTCTTTTACACAGCAGTGGAAGAAAACACTTACTCATTGTACCTTTCTTCTTGAGAAGTCTTTGTATTTGTAGAACTACTGGGGGATGTTTAAAAATACAGCAAGTTTCTAAACAGTTTTTGATACAAAGCACTTGGATAAACACCTTTTTTTTAACCTGTATGTAAATTTTCACATTCTACACTCATCTTCTCTCCTGTTATCCCTTTCGTATTCCCTTGTTTCTCCCTAGCACCTCTAGAAACAACCAACCATAGCAGGGCAAAAGTCAGCCGAAAAACTTGGCTGCTGTAGTCAACACACATTTATAAAGTGATCAGTGCTGTAGTATTATTCCAATTATTTTCTGCTGCGTTACCATCTATTACATATTTATAGAAACTGTTAAAAACACTATTTCTTGTGATTAAAACAAATTAGGAGATGTGGGCTCCCTTTTGAAATTCAGAAGTGTAAATTTAATACAAAAGTTTGCTTAGTTTGCTCCTGAACTTCGCAATGCAAGTACGAAGAGAAAAAAATCAAAAGTATTAAGAACAGAAATACAAGTTTTACAAAAGCACTTTGTTTTATGTGGGAACAAGAGACACCAGCTTAAAGAAACAAAGTTCATGGATATGTCCTTTCATCGATGACAAAGATAGGCTCACAATGCACAAACTAGACTATATATACACACACACAAAAGTGTGTGCATGTTCTTAATCATTGCTGTTTTCAGAGGTTTTTGATCAGTGTCGTCATGCTTTCTGTGTTAAAGAGCACAATTTAAGGTAATGAGAACCACCTCCTGGTAATTCTGGCACACATCACTTACCAAGGAGTGATAAAAATCTGCACAACACAGAACAAGTTTGTCATCCTAACCAAAGACAAATGAAGCGTGAGAACCTACCACCACTACTCTCCAACTTATGTCCCAGATTTTTCTAGGACTGCTGCCTGACTGAATGCAATGAAACAGTTCCTGAGGATAGGTTACTTCAGTGCAGCATTACTCTCTTCCATTGATGCTTCTACTACCAGTCCCTGTAAGAGGCAGCATGTGTGTCTACAGAGTGGGAAGGAGGAAGGCATCCTGCTGCAGCAGACAATGACATTACATTCCTGTAATAAGACAAAGCAGACAAACCCAGCAGTGTCTTTTGGTATATGCATCATATACAAGGAGCATGTCCTTACTGGTGGCAGTTTCACACTTGAAGCATAACAGTGATTTCTGACGAGCCATGTGAACTTCTTTCACTTGGAACAATTACTGGCTGCACACTAAAATGATTACCTCATATTCATCATCTAACAGTTCCTCAGAGTCTACTAATAGTCTCCTGTTTTAAGCAGTTATGGATGTATCAAACAAAGGTTATCAAGCAAAACAACAAAAAAATAATACCAAAGCAAAATGGACAAGCCTATGGAAGATTTCTTCCTAGGTTCTTCCACTACAGTGCTTCTGATTGTCTCAGTCAATGGCACAAACATTTGAAGAAGTTATTGAAGGGTACGGAGATACCACATTTCAGATAGTACTTGATAACCATATCAGATAGTACTTGATAACCATATATGTTCCACACACTTTACTTATGGAATTATGTTGCATTTATCACAGCAAAGAAGTTCACAAGCACCCACACTAACAGTGAACCAGATGATTTTTGTCCCTGGTAACTCTTGATTCCCCCATCCACATCTTGCTCTCCCACAGAATTTTTGTTTGCTTATCCAGGCCCTGGGGTTATGTTCATCATGGATATTTATTTCCTTCTGTAACCACAGAAGATCTCATCATCCATACAGATACATAACCATTGTGGTTTACTGTAGCAGGGAGTTACATACCATAGCTATTCATCACAGCAAAATAAGCTTTTTATAGAAGTCAGGTAGGTTAAAGTACTTTATGTTGCAAAAACATTGCACAGTGTTTAGTTACAGGTCACTTGGAGAGGATTTGGTCTCTAAAGTCCGTGGCACAAGTCTATTTCTTCCGATACATCAAGCTCCATCGCACTGTAAAGCATAAAGCAACAACTGGGAATCTAAAACTCAGGCACATACACACATGCACACTGCTGTGGTAGACATGTTAACCTTTGAATATGCTTGCCACTGCCTGATGAAACATGACCAGGAGGTTCTCTGAAGAATATTTCCAGTCATTATTGACTCTCTTTTAATTAATTTAAGCATTAAACTGTAGTGTTCCCTGCAATCCATGATCCCACTGACTTTAGTAGGTTTAGGGGCAATTTTCAACATTCTGCAAATGCTATGAGTTTACATTGCATGTGGTATGAGAGGATCCTTTCAGACTGGATAAGAAGGAGGTGTACCAGGATCACTCATCTCTAAGCTTCCTCTTCATCATCCTGCCTTGCAGACTGGCTGTGAGAAACTCCTAGCTCTAATGAGTCTCCCACTGCCCCAGGAAAAGTATCCACCCATTTCCTGCTTCCTTCCCTGCTTCTTCCAAGGGGAAGAAGGATGCTCCTTTTCCATTCCCCCTGCCCCAATGCATACTTTAAATGTAAGTATCTCACAACAGTGTCCCACTTAAGTATTAGATCTATCAGCCAAGCAAGGACCCAGCCACTGTAATTTAAAGTCAGTCACACTTTTGCCAATTTGATTGCTCAAGACAACTTTCAGGTTTCCACAAATACAGTTCTTGAACACACCTAGCACCCTCTGCTATATAACTGCTCACACCAATTATTCTATAAATAATCCCTTAGTGCAGCAAGGGGATTTCATTCAAAGTTAGTACCTAGTATAATTTTCAAAATATTTCTCAGAGAATAGATTACTATTTATCTGTGTGGGATCTGTGCTCAAGATTTAAAGATCATCCTTTTCTACAGAAGACAAACACTGAGCTTTTTGCTGTTCTGAAGATGAGCGTGAGCCACTGGATATTTGCCAGACAGTAAGATTTGTTATTTCCAAAAAATTGTGTCTCCAGATGACAGGCTTTTCTCCAGATATGCGCCGATTTCCCTGTATGCATATGGAACCAAGACCACACATAAGAAAACAAGCAAATGAGAAACTATGCTAGCTCCTATGGTGCTATACGGTAATTCATCTTAGTGAGCCATGCAGGGAAGTATCCAAAAAAAATTCAGCTACCTATACTCGTTTTGTGAAGCAGAAAGGCAGAGGTTTCAGTAAGTGAAGAGCAATCTAAAGTTATTTGGATGACGGTGCCAAGAAATACTATATTGTAGGTTATGTACACATCAGCATTTTCTTATTAAATAATCCGAGGGAAGGTATGTATGCATTTCCTAACCAAAGAAGTTTGAGAAACTTCTAAAGGTTGGGATACTCAGGGGTGTAGAATTAGTTAGTGCAATGAAGGATAAAGAAAGCTACAAGGTACCCAAAGCAAAGAAAAATAGATGTCTGTGATCATGTTAACTTGACAGAAGTAACAGTGACAGTGCAAATGTGGCAACATGGCTCCAGCACAGGTTGGTGACACTTAGCAGGGAGCCTAGAGAGCTGCTCCATTGACAACAGCATGTGTTGGGACTCAATTTCCCACATTTGCAACTGTAGCATCATCCGCACTACAGTGGATCCATAGCCACCATTGATTATAGAATGAAAATATCCTGTAGCAAGTAGAGAGTCTCCCTTAAAAGGCCAGGTCCCTAGAATTGGAAATATCTGTGCCGAGGACTGCAGAAGCATTCCTATCCCTGCTGCAATGAAGTGTTCGGATTTATTCTCAATGGTTTTGAAGTCTGAGAATAGGCTGAGACCAAAATTCGATGGCAGTGGTAGTGGCTGTGCCCGGAGCGTCTGGGCACGCTGCAGTGTGATGACCGCTGCTGTGTCTGCTCTACCCTGCAGAGGGGGAGAGGCTGACATTTCGAAAGGGACAGGTCGCTCCGGCTGACATTTCTGAAGGGCTCGGCGAGGTGAACGGAGACTTCTGTCAAGTCTCGCACAAAATGTTCTGTTCGTGTCAAACAATAAGCCCGTTAACTCAGTTCACCAGAGGATGCTCATGGTTGAAAATTAATCCTTCACTCTAAGAACTGTCATTTCCCAGAATAACAGACAATAATATCAAGTATATTCAAAATGCAAAAGTCTCCAGCTGGTAGTTCTGGATAGGTGATCTTTGCAGGATGAGCTGTCACCTTAGAAGTAAAACAGCAGTAGAGAATGTTTTAACAGAGACTATTTGTTCTGCTACACCCAGAGTTATTGGGCTGATAAGTAACACACCAACAATATCAAAAATTTTAAGTGTTCCATACATGAAGCTGAGCATATATATAAAGCTGCATATTTACAAAGCTGCATGTGATTTTATTGCAGTATTCAATTAAATACTTCAAAACAAATAACTTATTTCTGTGTAGGCTTTTCTGAAATGAAAATAAATACACAATGAAACCATTCTGGATTGATGCCACAGAAATATTTAAGCTACTGAGAAGATGTGGTGCAGGATCTAATAGAGAAGAGGAAAAATATCACAAAAAACCTCGAGTGTCACAAAGTTTCATTAGCATGGAAAACAATGCACATTTTCAGTCTAAATTTCTGCATTTATTTGCTATGAACTGTTTATATACGATAATTCTGAAACAGGCTCCCATTCTTGGGTCCACCTGAAATTAAGCTGGTTGTTCCCACATGGAGAGACCCTCTTAGAAATTAAAGTGTTACAGAAAAGCATAGGGTCTAACAAGCAACTAGGGACTTGCTTTAATGAACACTGAATCTAAACATTAACTCATTTAACAACAGAGAAAAGGAATATCCCAGCTATTATTCATTACTAGACTGTAGCAATATAAATGTTAACTTTCCCTTTTTGATTTTTTTTTTAAATCATACTGAGAACTTGTTTACCCCAGGAAATAACAGATATAATTATACTCCTATGATTATGTAAAACAATTCTCAGTAATGGGAAAGCTTACTCCGGAAGGGTAGTGGCTTTTTCCATTTTAGCTTATTTTGCTTCGAAGACAATGCACTGCAGAAAATTCAGCCACTGCTTTAAAATTATCAGTCCTTCCAAAGGAAAAGGAAGGATTCTGTTTGGTTTTCTAACTCAGGATTACAAATTACAACTACAGATTAATCTACAAATTAGCCTATTAGGCAACAATTTTGAATGATTGTCCCATGCAGATGCAGGACACGTGTGTAGTACAGCAGGAATAGTCAGATATGCCTGCTCAGCCCCATGTTTGACTGCTGGTTCAATTAAACGTTGAATTCAAGAACGAAGCCAAATCAAACAGTTTGACCTCAGTTATGACTTTGCCAAATCCAGTTTTCTACCAACAGGAATTTCGCATACATGAAGCCCAAAAAAATAAAAAATAATCCATCTAGTAAGGAGCAAACGGAAGAAAGGCAGCCTGATTTTATAGATCCTAAGCTACTAATGGGTGATCTCCTACTCGAAGGCCACTGCTCCTGCATTCCCATCATGCCACAAGGAGTGCATGGCCACCCCAGCGGGTGGGGGCATGGACCTGGCACAGGGCCACCGATGGAGACAAGACCACAGGGAGCTGGGATTGCCTCCAGCGTTGCCTCAGTGGGTTCCCCAAATGCAGGAGGCACAGACCCCTTCTGAGCAGGCAATGGAATGTCCTCACGCTGTCATTTCATTTGGGGGGGAAGTTGGCTCACGTGTATCTGCAGAACTAGTTCTGTCAGTGCCAATGGAAAAAATATATAATAAATATTTTGTTAATGAAACCTTCTCAATCTTTAGAAGTATGTAATGGGAAAAGCACTACCATGGAACAGCCAAGGGTTTAAGTTAGCTATAGAACACCACCAAATCACACACACACACACTGCTGATAGTTTCACTTTCTGTCTTTTGCCCCCCTTCCCCGCCCCCCCTTTTTTTTTTGTTTTTCCAACATTTGACGCAGCATAGGCACTTTGGAGTTGCTACTCTATTTCCTTCACCACCACCACAGCCCAGTTGCGACATTTTCTTCCAGTTCAGGGGTCATACCTGCACCAGGCAGCATAGACTGGCCAAGAGCACAGACGCATCAAACCAGTGATATCAACCTGCCTGTGCACCATAAGCCACAAACGGGAACAGGAGCAACAACTGTAGCATCTGCATCAATTTTTCTGTGTTTATAACAAACTGAACTACATCAATAAACAGAACAATCTCATATTTAAAGATATTAGAGGTCTTTTCTGAACAAGAAAAAGCATGTTTGGAATATCTTCTTCCTGAGAGCTTTCAGTAGAAAAATTAACATTTACCAGATTTAATTATTTCTACACATAATAGAGCATGGTAGAAATATGAATTCTAATGCAATTATTTTCAGGAAGAGAAGAAATATCCCTAGACACTTGCTATATGTTTTTAATAGAAGAGATAGAAAGTACATGCTGCAAAGCATACAGTCATCACTGAGTGGTCTAGTTAAGAAAAAAAGCTTCACATCTGTACAATTGCTCAATAACTGTTCGCAGAGGGATTTTGTGCCCTTCTCAGAAATGCAAGCTTCTAGTCACTTGCAAATTCAAAGTACTGACCTGAGTGAACTACAGTAATTCCCAAATTACTTCAAGGGCAAATTATACCTATTAAGGAAGCTGCAGGTAATTTCCACAAATCACTAAGGAAGTTCCATCTTCCCTTTTGCTCATCACACCCAGCTGCCTTGTCACGGAGGATTGGCTTATGTGGGACAAAGGAGCAAAGCTGGGCTTCTATTTATTTTCTAACATGAACAAAACCTACTTAGAGATTTAGAGCTCCAAAAGAATCATTTCTATATTGCTATCCAGGTAGTACTTCCTCTATCTCTACCTCCGGTATCGCCAACACAAGATCACACCATCGTTCCCTTTCACACGCGTGCTTGAGAAGCTTGTTGCAGAGACAAACCCCTGCAGATTAGTAACACCTCAACTTCTCTTGGAAATAGATCAGTTGAGCAGTCTTCCCATCCACACCATTCTCATCACATGCCTCCTAACAGCTCTGCAAACACACCAACAGAAATCCTACTTCTTGTTTCTGACACAGCCATCCACAAACACCTAGTTCTGACTCCATCAATACATACACCGTAAATTCACTAACACGATTTGGGTCCAAAGAAGTGACTGAAGAAGCCTGGGACTTCAGGACCATGAGATGAGGTTGAGTAGGGCATAAATGCACACTGTCTTTTCCACCTTCTATTTCAAATTTAAGATAAATCCACAAGGAGAGATCTCTAGTCTATTCAGTCCTTCCCCACACACACAATCCAAGTTACAACAGCCATCTCCTCCTGCGCTCAGATGCTGGAAATCTCCACTCCTGCATTCCTAGATTAAAGGTCCAACTCAGCTAGGTAAATCAATTCTTTGCTTAAAATAAATGCACCTGTAAAGACTCATATCAGCTTAGAATCTAAGTCAAACGCACACTTGTGAGAGAAAATAGGAACATACATAAAAGAACAGTTTTAAAGAAATTTATAGGTAATTAATTGAGAGAGAATGAACAGAAGTTTGTTTCCGAGATTACAACACAGCTATATACGGAGTCTAACAGCATTGGATATTGCTAATTAGATGTTTCACACACCGCTTTACAATAGTTACATGAAGTCAGTAGAGAGTGCCAGCTTTCCTCATCAGCAGAAATACATGGTATGACCCTTGCAATGGACATAGTCATGTCAATAAGACATGTAGGTTTTGTATGCTTAGAGCTTGTGCTCACTTCTTACTGGCTTAAGGCAGCTTTATATCAGTATGACTACTAGAGAATGAGAACATGACTTCAGAAAAAAATGCCAATTAATGAAAGTGGCACAATACTTGTATCACCTAGGAGCACTGCAGCTGCGATCCTTCCCTGTTGCTAACTCTACACCAGGTGTAACAGGCTGTAGCAGAGTCTTCCAGCCCCAGATGGGAACACAAGAGACCCAGCAGCCTGCAGCTGTAGGGAAACAGACATTCATGCCAGCAGACAGTTCTCTGTCAAGTCAGCAGCTGCCTGACCAAAGCTAGGCTGACCTAGGAACTTGCATGCAAAAATGCATTTCAGTTGGGTTCCTTGGCTGCCCTTGTGTGGCCTGTCATTGGCCACTGTGTCCAAGATGACACTCTTGTTGGGAGTAGGACATTTCAGAGATCAGATGAGGCTTGTCAGTGACAAGTGCAGTTTAACAAACATGAGGAAAAAAAATCCCACAGCCAGGCAACAGACTCCTAAAGGGGGATTACTTAAAACAGAGGCGGCTGCAGCGTAGACTCAGCCTCTTTTGCAAAGACACCAGGAGGAATCCAGAGACTTGAGCTGTCGTTATGAGCATCAATACAATCCTCAGAAATATCCTAGTTCGTCTTATTTTATAACTGCATGACTTCAATATACTTTAAAGTCAAATATTTCGAGACATGATCAATCAGTACTTCAGAAGCACACACCAATGACTTTCAAAAGTATTAATTTTTTTTCCCCCCTTAGACAAGGTAGTGTCAACAAACAGGGAGACATCAACTCTCAAGTAAATAACCAATCTCATAGTTATTTCTCTTCAGTCGTATCTGTGGTGGTGTGTACTCAGACGCTGTGTCCAAGATGTAGTTTTCATATTCAAGTGTAATGCTTTCTTCTAGTATATCTGTGAGCACAGTTTACTTTTTATATATTTCCATAACTATAGAATTGACATATTTGTGAACTGTTCAGAAAAAATCATCTTAGTAACAAGGGGGTAGTATAAGGCCATAGGAAAATTTGTTAAATAACGTAAAAGAAAATCACCATCTAGAACTGTATTTTGCTCAGTACCTTTTGAGAAGGATATTATTTTCTGAAGTGCCCAAGAGACTTGACAACAGGTATACATGTTATTTTAGAGGTAACTCAACCGATCAGTTTAATTACTCTTCTGTTTCTATCCTCTATGTCACCTCCCCATAGGACTGACATCTCTTACAATTTTAGACATGTAAGAGTTGACATGTCTTTTTAACTTTAGGAAGCCACAGACACTCCTCAGAAGCAATTTATCCCACTTGTTCTCACACTGATCTCAGGACATCTGTGGCTGGGCAAAAATTCCCTTTTCTAAACTTATTCATATACACAGCAGATGTGAAATTTAACTGGACATGTTTACCTTCCTTATTTCAGAGAGGCCAAAAGTAATTTAACAACCCTTCAAATAAAGGTTAATTACATATGTATTTCATATAAAGTACAGCTGTTCTCCATTGCATCCAGTACATCACTTCTGATGCTGTTTTCAGTCTTTCCTACAAGATGCTGGGGAGGAGCGCCAGACATGTTAACTTCCCCTGTAATCACAATTGCTTTTACACTCACCTGAGACCTTTTGCAACAGCACACCTCCCTCTGATTACAGGGTACATTAGCATTACACTCACATCTATGCCTGGACCATAAATGCTCTCCAAAAGCATAACATGCCACTCCATGCTGTTCAGCTCCTATTCCAGGGATTGGAATGCAGAACAGCACCAAACAACTATAACTAATTTAAACCTTTTTGACTTCAAAAGCCTTTTGGTTTAAGAAAAACTCCATCCCATAACAGGGAGTGCCCTATTACTAAAGTTCCAATACAATCCCCTTAAGCCACTTCCCCATTCTTCTGCTGGTATATATTGAATTTTATTCCACCTGCCAATTCCTGTACAGCCCCTCCAACTAATATGGGCAGACAACTTCATTAACCTGTACACAGCAGCCTGCTCAGTAACTGTCAAGTCAGGATACTGTTGGACTTTGGAAAAAAGTCAGCTACTGCTCAAAGGTCCCTAACAACCTGCACGATCCCTCTGAAAGGGAGGAGGGAATTTTCTGCAGCATCTTGATGTATTGCCATTGAATGTTAATTTACTTTGTGACCTGTAAGGCATCTGGAAACAGAATATGATTACTGAGATGAGAGACCCTAATGCAATATATCCGTCACTATTTGTTGCTATGGTTACGGTTATCAAAGGCCATAATAAGACATGTTATACCAGATTAGGGAGAAAAAAGAAACTAATGATTGCCCTATCATTTTCCTATCTTCCACAAAAGAGTTCAAACTAGTTTGAAAATTAGTGTTATTAGACCTGACTTCAAAGGCAAGAAGCATTTTATCACTCAGCACTGTTATCAATGAGAGAGAGAGTGAGTATAGCAAAGCTCAATGGGGAGGAAAAAGATTCTTAAGAGCAGAGACACTTCCATTCCATTTAAAACTTAGTTATTCCTATGCATAGAGTAGCCAATAGACATAGGCCAAAAAATTTACCTTGCATCTTTTAATGCATAAAGCAGCACTGAAGGCTGCCCTGCAATCAGACAATTACAGCTGGCGACTTGAACCATTAAACACCAGGGAGTCAGGTTGGGGTAGGTGGTCTCAGACCTCTCTTCTCCCACCTCTGCCAACCTAGTACCACAACAGGTGGACCCACTTGGCAGGTTGACAGCCCTGCTGAAAGCCTGCATCCACCACCTCCCTCCAGGGTGCCAGAAAGAGTCTAGTGATTCAACAGATGCCTCCAACCTCAGGGCAGCACAAGGGAGAAGTCAAATGTGCAAAATCCTGCTCAGTGTGCAGCCTTGACCAGGTCTGCAAGAGCAAGGAATGAATCTACCTGTGAACTCCAGAATCATCTGCTATTTGACAGGGAAACAACATCAATGACTCAGAAGTCGTGTTGTCAAGCAACAAAAGGAAGAAAGGGGTTGACTGAAGAAAAACCTCTGGCATTTTGTGTTCCCGAAAACATTATTTGTTTTTCCAGGTCATGACTGAGATGTGGCCTCTCCTCCCACATTCAGTCCCTCTAAAAAAAATAAAATAATAATATGTCTATGTCATACAGCAAGGGTCTTCTACAATTTATGTTTATTTCCATGTGCCAGGATAAGACAGAATGAATGACAGGCTACATCCACTGTCAGCTTTTCATGTGTTATTTCACAGTTAACACATATATCAAGCTTCTGTAAACCTGTTTGACATAAGTGCACAGAGGTTTATTTTTCAGCCTGCCTAAATACTCCGATGTTTTGCATCAGTCATATACAGTGTAGAATTCAGTATTTAAGATTTTAAATCCTCGTGAAATTGTGTTGCTGATTGAAGTCTGACAAGAAAGACATTTCAGGTAACATGTTGAACAAAATTAATCTTAGAATCATTTACATAAACCAGTAGCAACAACAGAAAAGCATGCAAGATTGGAAGGGAAAAGTGACTCTCAAATAAAGGCTACCGCCAAGATTTAGCAATGACCTTAAAGTTTCAATGCAGCAGGAGAAAATAACCAGAGCATATAATGCCCTGCCACACCATCTTCTGCTAGACACTATAGGAAGGAAAAATAATCTTGGAAGATCCCACCAATGGCTCTCCAGCCCTTTACACAGTCAATGCAATACAAAAATCCAAAAAATAGGGGGTCTTCTATATAAATATTTATTCATAGGCATTCTGCTTCTTTCTGTTCTGCTGCTAACCTCAGTGTCAATCTAAAAATGCTTTCTGGAGTGTTTCTCTATAAGAATGCACACCTGTTTGCAATATCCCCAGTAAAAATATCTGAGCTATTCATGACTCAGCTCAAGTCAAAACTCGACCCAGCTGATTGTGAGCCTTAGAAGCTCACCATGTCTGAGGACCATCCTCTGATGTGACTGTAACAGAAGATTTCCTCTCCTCCCAGGTGGAACAAGAAATCATCACCACTTTCCAGGAAAAGAAAAGCCACAGAACGTGGCAGAAGGAGGAGTGCCAAAACGCTTACCCAGAAGCTACAGCGCATCTGCTTAGGCAAGTGCACTGCATTGAGGCAGATGTAGACACATCCATATGCAGATGGATGATATGCAGATGTATCTCGTGATACAAGCTCTCTACTGCAAGCCATTCCTGATGGTAGTGTTCAAGACCAGGCTGGATGGGGCTTTGAGCAACCTCATCTAGTGGGAGGTGTCCCTGCCCATGGCAGGGGGATTGGAACTATATGATCTTTAAGGTCCCTTCCAACCTGAACCATTCTATGATTCTATGTCAGGATGCCATGGAGGAAATTGCAGGCATTTGCATCTCCCAGAGTTTCTGCTTGCAGCTGCCTTAAACTGAAGCAGACCCTGGAGTCACCCATACTACGTTTTCCAGATTTATTTGTAACTAGGTGGTTTAGAGCTTTCAGTTTCCATTAAAAAAGGAAAAGGAAATTCTATTTCTCAAGTCTCCTGATAGGAAACTGTTTCCAGGTTTAAAATGGGATCAAAAGTTTATAGTAGTATTTGGGGTCAAGAATCTGGGGGTCAGGAATGCAGTCAAAAACTGCATTCCCAGAACATTCTGGTAAGCTGCTGCAGCAGTAAGAAATGAGGTGCCCTGTAACACAGCTGGCTAACACCATGCTGCTCTCCATCTGCCACACTGCAGAATAAGCCCAGGCTCACCTCGGCGTTTCCAAGAGGGCTTCCAAAGCCACCGTGGTCCAGAAACCAGGAATTTTTCTCCATCACATCCTATTCCCTGTGATCCGATAGGTGTTTGTATGCACACTTAACTAATGTGGGCAACTAATGGTTTGACTCCGGTCCTGAGCTGAGCACAGCGGCCACTAGATGGAGATAAAAGAAAGAAAAGGCTACAGCTCGGTGAAAGGACAAGGAAAGGGGGGGGACGTGCTTCTTCAGGAACTTCAAAGGATAAGGGAAGTCTTGCTTCGTTGAAATTGTGCATTGTTTCTCCTGACAGACTCTGGTTTTATCTACAGGGTTCTAGGGAAGTGACATTAAGAAAACCTCTCAGCAGGGGAGGATTTCACCATGCAGAGAAAGTGAGGGATTTTGCAAATAAATAAATCTTACACTTTCTTTGTTTCTTTTTTCTATGACACCTTGGCAGCATACTGTGTGCTGCACTCATCCAGCAGCGCTAACCTGGCCTTTCCTGGCAACCTCTGTACACGTCCCGGCTGCTAACACTCCTGGGGGCAACAACAAGAGCAATGCAATTAAGCATCATTTGCTGCTTGGGCGTTCGTTTGAAGAGTGTGGCTGTTTTGAGTCATTAACGCTAAACATTTGGTGCGTGTTATTTTTGCACATGGCTCAGTGAAACAAAAGAAACTGCTGAAGTAAAAAAAAGAAAAGAAAACCACATGCACATTTCTTCCATTTTGCTACTGATTGCTTCCACATGTCAAATCTAAACATCACCACTTCTGTTTTTAGGAGATGCATTTGGACAGCTGAAAAAGTTACTCCAACTTTTTAGATGCAATCCCCACAGTTTGACTGCAAGAAGATTTTATCCATGTAAATCTTATTTGCATACATAAACAACATTAATGTCGCTTCAGTCAGTGTTTGTCCTTCTCCATATCATCACAAGATGGGAGGTTCTGTTTGTTTGTAATACAGCACTCGTTACATTTAGAGGGCAGATGTGTCAAACTAAACACTTTAGACCCTGCCCAAACCAGAACCTACATAGCAAGGTGGGCAGGTTGGAGTTACAACATAATCCTGCTGGTAGTCCTGCCAGAAAGATTGATTACTAATACTGTCAAAAAAAACCCCACAAACAGATGTGTATTTCAAGCCCTTAAAGGCTGTAACTCACTGCTTCTGTTGTTTCTGTGGTAACAAGATAAAATTGTATTAATAATATAATTTAATGGCTAAATAGCAGCAGTACTCCAGCTAATATGCTAGCCATGTCCCCATTAGCTAGAAATCGTGGTGTACTAAAAGCTCATCCAAATTTAGGCAATCATTTGTAAATATTATTCTAGCTTCAAATGACGTCAGAGATTATTAGTGATCTAGTTGCAGGGCTACAGCTGATGGAGGAGAATTTCTTATTCTTCATTAGAAAAAAAAGTAATCGATCCCATCAGTTTTATAACATTGTATTGAGTCTGGTTGGGATGAAGTTAATTTTCTTTATAGCAGTTTGTATGAGAAACAGTAAGATGCAGTTACTGGCAGAGTAAGGCAAAACATTGGATGCAGAAAACATTACTGCCAGTGCCATTTTGGAGGTGCAATACTTATATTGGAGAGCCTGTATAGGTGCAGAGGACTCCAAAATCATAGAATCATAGAATTGTCTAGTTTGGAAGGAATCTTTCAGATCATCAAGTCCAAACATCAACTTAACACTGACAAAACCATCACTAAACCATGTCGCTAAGCACCATGTCTACCCATCTTTTAAATACCTCGTGGGATGGTGATTCCATCATGTTCATCATGCTCAGTTCTCCTTGAGCACACAATCCAGAGCCATCTGTCCAGGCCCTCAACCAGTGCCCAGGGCCCCAGCAAGTTTTAAGATAGCCCCAACATTACTGATTACCTCAGGCCCCTGCACAGGCATGGCTCCTTGCTGAGTTCCTGCTACGTATGTAAGCCTGCAATGCCCTAAACCATTTCTGATGAACAGGACAATTTTTCAGCAGTAAGATGCATGCAAAAAAGCATATGTGAGCATTTGCAGGAATCACTTGGGTTTGTGTGTTGGTTTTTTTTTGTTTTCAAGTGCCAAGCTTAACATCCAACAGGATGTTTCACACTCTGCTCTAACTAGAAATGGCGAGGCCAAGTCCAGGCTACCGTATATCACAACAGCTGACTCAGCTTACCGCAGGCAGAGCCTGACGCTGTCACTTACATTGATCGGAGTTCCAAAAGTGCAGGAGCCAGTAACTCAAGTAAATAAAATCGAGATTCCACCTCGGGATCCACATTTAAATATACAGATGCCCAGAGTGCTCCTACACTATACGCAGTGAAAACTGTGGCCTGCTTCCACGTACTGAAATGGTTTAGATGAAGTGCTGACAGCACCCTTCTATTATAACATCTTTCCAAATTAATGTCACAATACAGATGTGGATAGAGAGTTATAATCTACAACAAGATATAAGCTAGTGCTTCTCCTTCCCTCCTTATTTTTGTTTAAAATAAAAAGAAACGTGGACTTAGCCTTTCAGAAGAAAAATCACTTGCCAACTACCCTTGACAGTATTTTCCACTTCCTTTGGACCTCATTTATCTAGAATTAGAAGTTATGTTTTCCTTGTTAACAGACCACTTTGTAAATAATTGATAAAGTTGCCGATTAATGAATTGTTTTCCCTTGGCTCCTTACAGCCAAGAGAATCCTACACAATTAATATATTTGTAGGCTCAATTGCAAGTCTTCAGTCAGAACACTGCAAATTCACCTTCACTCTCCACCCGCTGCCACAGCCCCCCCAAAAATCCATACATTTGCTCACAAATATGGAAGAAAACGTTTTCAAAAAACCTTACAGCAGTCAAGAGATGCCTGCAAGGTTAGTATGCCACAAAATTCACTTGTTTGGTACGCAAATGCTACCAAGCTTGCTGGATAGACTTAATGTTTTGAGAGCAGATTATCTTGCTTTAGCTTCACTGGAACCTTAATAAGTGCCTTTTTTTTTATGGTCTGAAGTGAAAGCTGGTCCTCAGTCCATGACCTTGGCAATAGATACCCATCTAACACTCTGGAGACATCAGGCTCAAAACACTGACCCCGCTGAATTTATTAAATAAATCCCTGCTGGCTTCAACACAGCCTGAATCTCACCCCAACACAAGTCCTGCAGCTCAGGGCTGTCATGGGGGCTCTGGCAAAGGAACACCATTTATCTCCTCCAGCTCTTTCATGTTGCTAGAGGTTAACACCAGGAGCAAAAGGGGCAACTGAGCAATGTTTTTTCAGCTATCCCAAGTTCACAGCACTAAAACTGGTTTGTGCTAGCCAGCTTCAAGCCAAGTTGAGCTGAGGAGACAGCATTTGTTTGCTGCTGTTGCTGTGATGACAACCTCCAGCAGAAGGGAGATGAGAGCTACAGGTAGTAACACCTTCTACCACAGCTGCTGAATCCAACAGATTCCTCAGAACAACATAACAGGCCTCCCAGATGGAAGAGAAGGCGGCAGCTAGTGAGACACTAAAATAGAAAGACAAATACCTGAAGGCTGTATATGCTTGGATTTATCAAAACCAAAAGGTCCAGGATAGGAGAGAAAAAAAAGAAACCATAAGATCAACTTCTTTTTCTTCAGGAACCCCCAGTCTGCACAAAAACACTGTCTTCATGGTTACATTCAGCCCTACCAAAATAAAGGCACCCTTCCTCACTTCAGCAAAGCTCCAGTGCCCCTTTGTGCCTTCTGAAAAAAAAAGTTGCTAAGTCATAGTTGATACACTTTGGTTTTCTTTGAATGTTGAAGTTTACAAATAAATGAACACAGACATCATAAAACTACCACAGAATCTGACACAACTGGTAGATGTTATGCAAAACAGTCTCAGAAGAGGAAGGGACAGGGATTATCAGGGAAATTGGTTTTGCATGGAAATAGACATTTATGAGTTACCTCCTGATACACAGGAACTTTCTCTATAGAGACTTGAGTTAAGCCTGTGGATGCTGGTGATCTCTATCCGTATTTCTTTCAGGAATACTGAGAAGGTGGAAAAATTATTTTCTTCTTGGAAAACTAGTTATAAACATCAAAAGTTTTCAGTGCAATTATAACTTTATTTTTCAACTCCCTTAACGCATTTTGTTCTGATTTTTTTTGCCAACAACCGTAATGCCATACGTCAAAGAGAGTCAATAAAATTAGATTAAAACAGAAGATTTTAATCAGTTGTGATAACAGACTACGTACCTGCAAATCAAGATCAAAGAACTCTTACGAGCACTAATATAGAGAACCAAAGCAGTGACATATGTCAGATTTACTTCTCATCTCACACCAGCAACGTTTACATCTTCAGAGTCTGTCTTGAATTCCATTTCCCTTCACCAAAGCAGGATGCTAACTTGCAGAGTTTTACTCTGAATCAAATAAGGAAGCATTTAAGAAGGGTGAGTGTATAAGCCCACAGAATGTGTATGAGGAACAAGAGACTGCTAGGCTCTGCAGATGATAGTTTTGTACCATCCATAATTAGCACATGAAAGAAAATCTGTCAGTCTGAGGAAAAAAAAAACTGTCTTCAGCTGGTAATTTCATTTAATTACTCTCATAAAGAACAAAATTCAACTTCTCCATTGGCCAAGCTCAATGCTGACGCAATGCTGTAGTCCTGAAGCAGGGACACAGAATTGAAGGAGTCTTATGGATGCAAGCAAGTAAATTTCACCCCTGCACAGAGGCAAGGGGAGCCAGACTCTCATCTCCATTCCCTATAATATTACAAAATTCTGCTATTATAAGGAATTCCTCTTTTATAGAGCCACAGCACGTCAAACGGCACAATGGTTGCTAGCCTTCAAGGCTACATCTACAAGGCTAAATAGAACAGGGCTACAGACAGGTTTCTAGTCCTGAGGCCAAGAGGCACAGACTGACCTGTCTGATCTCCTGTAGGACCTGGTGGTCCCAAGGCATACCCGTGAAAGGATCCAAATCTGGGCCAGTCTTGCATTACCACCTCTAAGAACAGTCCTTTTTGTGCCACCACCCAGCCACATCCAGACACTCGCACAGGCCAGCAGCACACCAGGGATCAACTCAGAAGAATGGGTGAGCAGCGTTCGAGCTCATTCATTTAGGAGCATGGGTATAGTCTGATTGTACCTGGGGACTTTGCATGTAGTCATATGTTGATTGTGCAGGATGGAAACGTGGGTAATAATGCAATTCTGTGGAATACCATAATGTTTTCAAAATACAAGTTTGTCTTAAATAGAGGACAATCTATGGATAAACTTCACAGAATTAGGTTGGAAGAGACCTCAAAGATCATCTTGTCCAACCTTTCTTGGCAAAAACTTGATCTGGTTGATCAATGCAATGCACCTGTAGAGCTCCATATGATTATTTGTTGTTCTGAGGTGCCTTGTAACTCTGGAGTGCACTGAATTGTAGTATCTCCATATTTATTCATACTAGCATTACACTATTACTTATTCACAGCACTTGAAGCACGCCAGTGCCTTCATGAGAAAGTACAGCATTGACAAAACCCTGAATGCTGAATTAGATACTGCACACTGAATCTACTGTGGCTATAGAGGTCACGTGGCAAAAAAAACCCAACAAAACCCTTCCAAATGGGACAGAGACCTTAGCCCATGCAAAACAAGCACCTCCAGCAGCTTTGCTTCTCCTCTAGGTAGTTGCAACAGCCCAAAAGGGACATCAGAAACCAAGATCTGGGTGATTATATGCAGGGCACAGAACAACATACATTGAAGTAAACAATTGTATCCAGGAATTAGGAAAGGTCTAGGAGTAAAGCAAACTGAGGGAGGATTCAGCTTTGTGTTGCATTAGCAATGATATAACAACTGCAGTTTGTTGCAGCTGTATGTATTCACACTTAACAGTTAATAATAACTATCAAGTTCCCTTCAAGACCCGCTGCAATAAGATGAGCGCTTAATTATAGCTCAGAACAATAATCTTTAGTCATGCCTCATGTTGTAAAAATCCCACTGTCAGGCTTTCATGTAAGTACGCCCTTAATAAGCAAATGTGAGTCACAAGTGCTGACAGTAACTACAAAAAAGCAGGTTCCTCTCTGTGGTGGCAAGGGCAAGCATAAGAGACCTCCATAATTAAAAGGAAGAAACAGAAATGGATGAGAAAAATGCAGACACAGAAGTATGCCCGTAACGTTCCTCATAGTTTTACAAATTCCGCTTGAACACTTTAAGGAAACATGTGAATCCAATACAGAAAGAAAATCTTCATCCTCGACCTGTCACCCCCTAACACTTATTCCCAACAGTGAAAGCCCATGCGGTTACAGGTGACTGTGCTGGTACATGGTGCTGATGGCAACCAGTCTCATCACCTGCCTCCCCTTCCCCAGCAGGCCAAAAGAGAGATTTCCCTGAGCCACTTGCAAGAGGCACAGCACAAGAATCACTCTAGTAAGTCAGCCCAAAGGTCCCTTCAGCTCAATACACCACCTGCAACAGTGGCAAAGCCCTCCCCAAGTGGGTAATGGCAGCAGAGGTGTACAGCTATCATTTTCTCAGATTATCTTCCCAACATCCAACGTGCTTTTCTTGCCTGACAGAAACTAATTCGAAAACAGTTCACAGAAATGAAATAAAACAGGATTGACCTCATTTACTTAGGAAGGCAACTGAAACTTTCCCTTACAAAAATGCAGAGGTGCAACCATTACTTTTACATTTACACCAGACACACAAAGTCCATAGACCTGCCCACTCTCCAAAACCTCAGGAAGTTTAGCTTTATTCTGACTATCACAGCAACTCAATGTGCGTTAGGTTGGAGCTGCTGAAACTTGGCTAGCTAAACACTATGCATCCAAGCAGCCAGGTCTTTTTGTGATCCTCGGGCCTTGAGAGGAGGCATTTGAATATCACCAAGTCATGAATGGAACTCAGCTGCACAGATAACAGGCAAAGTGCTATTTGTGCATTTACTAGAGTGAAATACTCTTATGTTTGTTGTTTTGGCTTACCAACAAAAAAAATACAACTCATAATTACATTGGCAGGGATTCTGTTATACATTTCCTTTGGGTTTTTAAGTTCTAGAAATAAATTCGAACATTTAATTAGACTGTGATGCCTCCAAACTTTGCCAATAGAGCGCTGCGTGAGCCTTGTGTTTGTGTCTTTTCAGAAATCACCAAGAAGCTAAATATAGATCTCAGGTTTAAAAAAGGTAAATAAATCACAAAATACATAATTAAAGCACCTGCCACCCTTACAGCTCAACAGTAATTCCACACCATCATATGCTGACAATAGTCACTGGGAGAGTCTGAGTAGCTTCTGCAAGCTTGAATTCACCATCAAGGAAAAACGGTGTCTTATTTACAAATAAGGCATTGGAATCATTGCTCATGAGCAATCAATAGACATCCCTCACTGTCTATTTCTGCTCAGTGCTTAGCGAGAGCCTCAAGAGCATTTCCACTGCAGGCCAGGGGCACCAAGCCATCTATATGCAGATCTGCCATAATATCCCAGATTCTATAGAGGGCTATATGACCTGGTATATGGACCACTTGAATAAAACAAGTGAGAACTAATTTCCATGCCGGTCGGCCAAGGTTTGTGGCAAAGCTGCTTCAGCCCTGAGGCTCAGGACATGCCTATCTGCTACCATCCAGCTGCAAAAGGTAGCTCCTTAAGGCACAGTACCTCATTCCCTTTCAGCTAGGTGCTATACTTTGATCTCTTCATCCATCAAACAGGCATAATGACTTTTGCTTTCCTTGGAAAGTCTTCCAAGATCTAGTTATTGCTTAAAATTAGGATCTATGCTTTTATAAAGACTACAGAAAAAGGCATGTTGTTCCTTAAAACACTACTTTGGGACCAAACTGAGGTCACAGCTGCAGCACAGGACTGTGTGACAGACTGATAAGCCTGCTGTGCCAGGTCGCGTGGCCTGGCGTACAGCAATGCAAGTGCTCCTTGCCCCCCACATCATGCTGTCCTCACAGCAAGCAGTTTCCAAGAACCGTATCTCAAGAATTGGAGACAAGGAAAGAGATGCCATGAAACACAGAAAGAGCATCCTGAACTGCTGTTGTGCTTTGGGAACACTCCCCCCGGCCTCTGGGAATATCTGGCCATCCCCACTGATGGCACATCTATGCCATGTGGCCTAAGACAGGCAGTCCGTATGGTGTGAGACTGCATGCTGGGCTGACTGCTAGCCTGCATCCAAACAGGTGCAGTTGTATTTGGGGAACACGGTACCCAGTATAATCAGTCCAGCCTAAGATAATTAGCCATGCACGCTTGAATCTAGAGTTGTTACTGCATGCAAAGCCAACTTAAGCCTCTCGAGACTCAAAAAACAGACTTGCCTTAAACACCATTTATCTCCAGGCTCCAACCTATTTAAGTAAGGTAATGCCAATACTTTCAATAGGTCTCATAATTCAACTGTTTTCAGATCTTTGTGCTAAACTAGAGAACTTGGCATCATAGCACTGTTTGGGTTGGAAGGGACCTTAAAGATCATCTGGTTCCAACCCCCCTGCCATGAGCAGGGACACTTCCCACTAGACCAGGTTACTCAAAGCCCCATCCAACCTGGCCTTGAACACCTCCAGGGATGGGGCAACCACAACTTCTCTGGG
>VWZL01000361.1:324191-336603 GCA_013396915.1 Stercorarius parasiticus
TCACCCCCCCGCTTTCCCCCCACCCCGGGGCACGGCCGCAGCGCCGCTCCCCTGGCCCCACCTTCCCCTGCCGGAAGAAAAGCCCGGGGGAGCCGTCTCGCAGGGATGTTGTTTCCCCCCCTTCCACAATCCCCTGCAAAAAGTGTGGAGAGGCAGGTAGTGGAAGAACTAAGCCCGAGCACCTCCAGACCTGCGCGTACTCCTCCCGACTCACCGGGAGGGCAGTAGTCTCCCCCGGGGAGACAGCCCCCCACGGTTGTCGGCTTTGGCGGGGGAAGGCGGCGGCATCAGGGAGTTCACAGCCCGCCGGCACCGGCTGTGCCTCGGGTGCTTTTGGAAAGATACGTTCACGCCTTCCACACTATATTGGTAGCTAATAACTCCAGAGTTTACTACAGATATAATCAACAACTGTAACAGCATCACTAGCACAGGTCTTGTGCAATCCGGATGCAGTTCTCAGTGGCTGGCGATTGCCAAAGCTGACTTTGATTTCATATCTGTAAAACAGATATTGTAAAAGTTCACCAGTGCGCTGCAAGTTATAAAGGCACTTCAGTACTCTCATAAGATGCGACCGTGATACATATTTCTCTAGATGTTTAAAACGACAGTAGAATATAGATACACTTCCCTGAGCACATTGCCTACGTTTCTTCACATAACCCTTCAGCGACATCAATTAGCAACACAATAGTAACAACCGGCTGCATCGCTACCAAGAACAGAAGTCAAATAATTGCAGCCTGTTATCCCAGGCTTGTCTGGAAAGAATCGGCCCCTTTCCCGAGCAGTTCTGTTCCTCGGAGCTGACTGCCACCGGCTGCTTCACTCTCCTGTCATGCTGTTACAGCAAGATCCCAAAGCAACTCAACGCTGACGTAGTAAACTCTGAATGGGAATTTCCTTTGCTAGGGCAATCTTCCTTTTCTGGATGAAAACAGTGCCACTAGTGCATCGGAAAAAGAAAGCAGCAGCACACACAGCCTGCTCATTCTAACCCTCAGCAATTGTTTACTTCTTTTTTTGTCTCCCTGTCTCTACCTCTATTTCATTCTTGATTGCCCTTGCAGGGAAGACAATTTCAGTGCAAAGTTGCAGGTTAAGTTGAGGAATGCCTTGCTCTCCTGGGATGTTGATTGATCAGGAAGGACTTTCCATAAGCATGAGAAGAAGGGACTGGAAATAAAAAGCATTAGCCTTTCTTAAAGAACAACCCCGTCTCCTCATTTTCATCAGTTTTGGTGCATGGTAAGGGACAGTTTGGTTTATTTAAATATTAATTTTTAAAAAGATAATACTTTCAATTGAAGGAGTAAAAGTATTAATGACGTACTGCATTGTAGAATTATGAAATACAGGCACAAAATCTTTAGAAATGCGAGAATTAAACTTGCCAGCCCAACATGAAGCCAAATTGTACACAGGCATCATAATTCCATCTTTAACTGTATGATCCTATGCCTGTTTTTTTTTTCCTCATAGCATCATCAGCAAGCTTCAAATACAGGATTTCCACACAGTCCCTTCAGACAGGTACAGACACCTACTACACAGGCCCTGCACACACAGCCTAAAGAATAACATACAATTTGTTCCTGAGTTGGGACATCTTGGATTTTCAGGGGGGTACATGACAAATACTCGGTTTCAGTGAATCACCAGCTACAAGCTGCCATACAGTCACATTGCCAGTGTAATGGTAGGAGCATCTATTGCAGACTTAAGGACTGAGAGTTAATTATTTTTCTGAAATGCAAAGTGGATTAAATTGTGTTGTCCGATTCAGGCAAGACCTGAGTTCTGTTTCTGGCTCTGCCTGTAATGATCTTCTGTTGCTTTATTTCAGCTTCAAGGAAAATAAGGCTTATAGAATTACTGACCTCCTCATAATTTTTTAACTTTTTATCAGATTTGCTGAATCTAAAAGGGTAAACTGATTAAAGATGCAAAGCTAATGCAAGTTTTGTAGAAAGATTTGTAGGAATAAGCAATAAAAACTCCTGCCCCGGTGCGGGAAAGACTGCAGCATTAACTTATTTCTTATCAGGCATCAGCCTCTAAATTCCAGTCCCAAACTGGCAGGAAATGAGGCTACATGAGTTCATGGAAGAGTTGACACTAGGGATATCTGCCTCCCTCTAGTCAGCTGCCAGGGCTGTGCCCTGCCTGTGAGCACAAACATTTGCCAGCAGAGGAGGAGAGATGCGAGCTGCAAGTGGATGCCCCTTCCCTCAGCCAGGTGACAAGCCTTGTGTCAGGAGCTATGACATTTCATCCGTGGAGGAGGCAGACAGAGCAGGACCAGCAGATACATGACACCAAAGTCTGCCCCCGATACAAAGACAGGAAGAGTAGCATTGCTCAGCAACCAAAGAACACGTGTTGGGGAGGAAGACTAATGGGGGCCAGGAAGAAGAAAGCGTACTCAATCTGCTCCACCAGCGACCCAACCATTTTAATTACAGCCATCTGGAGAAGTACTACAACATATAAAGTATATATAGTATAGTGGTTGCATTTGACTAAATGGGTTCAAGCAGCAAAGCCAGGTGCACAACACAGGGTGGACAGGGCCTTTGCATTCTTGCTCCAGCTGCTGCTTTTCTCTCTCCTAAAGAGCACAAACTGCACCTTCCACCCTTAGGTTAATCTTTTTCCCCCCTCCATCACCAACCTTGAGTTTTAGCAGCAAACCTACAACGATGCTATTCAACAGAAACAAATCCTCTCGACCGCAACACTTCCCTGGACCGTACATCTTTGTAGTAGTCCCACCTTATGGCTGGCAGCCTTTTAACACTCACAAGTTATGCAATTAACTATTCTAAGTTTTCCAGCAAATGGAATCTGTTTACATGGATTAACTTTTGATTTCATGTACACTGAAAACTATTGAAATAATGACTTCTAGCATCTGGCCAATATTTTAGAGGATTCCTTTGTCAGGTCTGAATAATTTGGGAGACAACAAACATTTATACTCTCATGGATGAAGCAGTTTAAATATATTTATCTAATCTAGAACATTTATTGCTGTTGAAGTGGGTTTTTTTTAAAAATACCTGATTTTTAGCTAGCTGTGGGCCTTCCCTCATCTACTGTAAAATGAGTTTCAGATTAAAAGTTAATTCTGTCTCCAAAGTTGGAATTTATTAAAAGTGGTAAAACCCAGTTGAACTCAAAAATTTTTTAGTAGTCTGGGTAGTTTAAGGAGTCCTTTGCCAGGAGCATTCAGGCCACACTCCAAGCCCCTGTTCCCCTCTCTAGACAACGATTCCTCATTTCCCCTATGCCCAGCTACCTTCGTTGTGATGCCATGAGAAGGCAGCAGGACTCACTTCTCACTTTCTCAGCAGGAGTAACATTTAGACAAGTTAAATAAGCTGAGGCAGGTCTGGGGTATTTAAAAAAATCAGTCTTTAGCCACTTATGCAAACAAGTGGGGTTAGATAACTAGCAGGGTTTTAAAAAAGGCATCTTCTGATACTTCAGTCTGACTCTTAGTTTCTAAAACAGCAGGTTGTAAACTATGATTTATGTATTCTGATTATTTGTTGTGCTGCAACATCTCATCCATATGCATGCTATTACTGTATTTTCCACAGCTGTATTCAATTCAGAAGCAATGGTGAAATCAAACGTTAAGAATGAACCATCATTTCCTCTAACACAAATAGCTGTGAGCTACTATGTAGATGCGTATTATACTCATGAGATCAGAGACTCATAATCCCTAAGAACACAGCTGTGTAGGTTAAATAATAGATCTTTGTTAATAAAGTAAACTGTCTATATTGCAGCTCTTAGATCTGAGATGTTCCTTCATACATTTAGCTACACAAGCCTCAAATAAGACAAAACAACTTTGTGTTCCGTGCATGTAATTTTAGACAGAGAGCACACAAACCAATATACACAGTAGACAATTAAAATGCGTGTAAGATTTTGGAGAATGCACAACAGAGGGATAAATAACAAAAGAGGAACAAAGATGTATTGTAAAGATAGTTCTGTCATTAGATGTTTTTCTACTGCTTTCTTATAGATGTTCGTATTTTAAAATAAAGCTTTTGTACTTTTGTCTTCCTGAGCTTCCCATTCTTTGTGAACTGTGAAATAGCTGTGGAAAACTGAAATATCATCCTAACCTTATGCTATGATATTAAAAGAAAATTCCAGTATGTGGCATTCTGATTAAACAGCACTGGTAGTATTAATGGATTTCTTTCCTTTAAAGAAAAGAAATATTTCAAGGTGGTGGCTCTCTTCTGCAAGTTCAGAATTTCAGTACTAATTTCTCCAAATATTTACAGTATCCAGCATCAAGTCATTTGAAACTCTGTACACACAAACTAGAACAATTCACTATGTGAATATTAGCTATACATATACATCAAAGAATGTGTATCCAGTATGAATAGACTACAGAAATTCAGCTACTTCTTTACACTTGTACAGCCATGATGTACTTTTGGTTCATCCCTAATCATTACCATAATAAACAACAATCATACGAAGTTTGATTGAGTAATTGCTTGGCACAAACCTCTGTCATGGCATACTGGAGTGCAGACTAAATAACAGTTCTCCTTGCCTTAAAACCCACTAGCATTTCCATTTCAAGATTGCCTTGTTACTTGATTTTTGATATAAGCTGGATGGGGGATGGGGTGGGGAAAGCAGCAACGCAAGAGAGGTTTAATTAAACCAACAGAGCCATCCACTTTGTCACTTGGGACTATTGCCATAGCAAAATGCTTTTTATAGGCAGCAGCCTAAGAAACATATACCAATTATTTGAACTAAAGCGGATATGCTGTGCCTGAATGCTCATGACACCATCCCATCCTTTGGGAGACTCCAGCATGTCAGAAAAGTAGAGAGAAAGGCAGAGAAAAGAAACATCATAAAAATCAGTAGCAAGTAGAATGTCATCTCCTCTTTGTTAAGCGGGAACACAGATTAAGTTAAAACAATTCTTCCCTAAGAGTTTCACATTCGCTGCTCTGACCATGATTCCAGAACCAGTTTTTATCCTCGTTCCCACTGTAAGTGCAGAGGACAACCAGAGTTTATCAGAGAACAATAACTCACTTTCAGCTAAATGTTTAATACGGGACAGAAAATATTGTTACGGGTAGCTGAGAAATGTCGTTCTTGTAAAATTACTCTTTCACATCATATTGGTCTGTAGAGAAAACTCACTGAATTTGTTTGCTTTTCTTAATGTTAGCATGGGTTCTACAGCTAGAGTATAAGGCAGAGAAGTTTATATTATACACAGCTATTCCCTGTAGGAGTAATTCCCTTTTAATCTCAAAGGGCAGCAACTTTTCCCCAAGGTACAGTTAAATCTTTGCAAGAGGAAACTATTAGCTTTAAATTTGGTGTAAATTTTAACTATTTATAAGGCTTAACAGTATTGATGACTTCAGCAGGAAATAGTGAAGGACTCCACTTTTAAAGCTGCCCCTGTTGTTGGCATGAACTGCTAATTTAACCTTGGAGAAAAAAGTACATGCTCTTTCAGTACACACCTTAGAAAATGCCTGTTGACTTAACGTGACAAATGCCCTCCGTTTTATGCAATCTGAAACTTCAAGAATAAGTACACTGAATTTTTACGTGAAAAATTGACTTCAGTTTAATATTAGTTCCGCTGTGTTCAACAATAGATTCTTACTTGCTTATGTGTTTCATTTAACTAAGTCTTAGTGAAAATTTCTCAATCCCAGCTTGAAAAGCAGATCAGTTTTTTATAACACATATAACTAGGGCTCATGTAGTCAGACTTTTCCCTTAGAAGGCCACAAAAAGAATCACAAAGAGACCAAATACCTTTTGCTTAAGCATTGTGCTTACAGACAGCTATTTTACCTCAAAGTGCTATGAAAATTACTTTTTATCTAAAACCAGGTTCCATTTATTATTCTAAAATATTTTTCTGAAAACAACCTTATAGCTTAATCCTTAAAGTAATTTTTTTCAAGTTTTGATTTTTTCTAATGAGTATCAACACAGGAAAATGCTAAATTGTTTAAGCAAAGCAAGTATTTGCTACAGTTGCGCTTGACCACCATCCCATTTTTTCCAACAAGTGAACAAGTGCAACCAACTTTCTTTCAAAAGCCATGCAGAAGGAGAAAGTACAGATTCTGCTCTGTATGCTAACAAGTAGGTGAAGGAGCCGCTACTGCTTTGAAAACTATATAGGCTCTGCTGTGGCTATTTTGAAATGGGGAAGGAAAACAGCCCTTATTGTTTCAATATTTCAATGTTTCAACATTTTCTCATTTGCAAAGCAGACCCATTGCTTTGAGAGACTGACTAGAATTACTTGGAACAAATATTATTTTAGCATAGGATCTGTATGTTAGCTGATAAAAGAGTCACTATGTCTTGATTAATAATGCTACGTGATTTCATCAATGCATTTATATCTCAAGGGGACCAGTTCTATTTTATTTTCCAGTCACACATTCCTATCTAATTCCTATCTCTGACTTAGAAATGAGCAGCATACCATTTCTTCAATGTCTACTCATCACATGAAGGAGTCAAGAAATCTCTTTTCCATAGTTACAAACAGTTTGCAAAGATGTGACAGTTCACGACAGTCATCAACTGACCCTGGACAAGCAGGAAAATTCAAAAGGATCAATAAATGTGAGAAAGACCTTTGGTATTAGGGAACCGAGACAAACTGGTGCAACTTTCTTCCCTATTAATTTGAAAAGGATGCTGTTTGACTGCTGCTCATACTGATAATCCACAAAATATTTGCTACTCTTTGTAGCCAAAGGGCTAAGGCAGTGCCATCAGCAACTTCAGAACACGCCCTGAAACAAAAATCAGATACTACAGCTTAAAGTCTCAGGAAACAGCATCAATTATTAAGACAGCTGTAACACGGAAGGCATGGTAAATGACAGATGTATAAGTTGTTAATAATTTATCGTGTCTCTGTTTCAAATGCTGACATTTTCCATGACTTGGATTATGCCTATTATTATGAGATCATTACATCACCTGTCACACAACTTTGAAATAAAAGCTGCTAGACAATATATAACACAAAGTTACACAAGTGAAGGAAGTACACAGTGATTTCATAGGCAATTTGGAATTGGGCACCTGACTTTAATTTCTGACTTTGAAAACCTCTCTTCAAATCATTTACAAAGATCCAGCAGCAATTCTCTCCTGGGCCTCATGCTTTTCTTTAGTCATCTAAAGGCCACGGAGCTGCACTACAAGCTTGAAAACCAGTATGCCAGCTCTGTCACATGGTTTTTACGTACCATTTCTCACTAATTAAAAGGCTCAGTGATTCCTCGTCGCATATCACATTTGAGTTTGTACATCTACGTATTGTTTTTGCAGCATTATATTTGCATGGATTAGCTGTTGAACCCTCCAGATGATGAACTGCATTTCAAGAAGGATGTAGTATAACCGGGGAGAGTCTACAGGAAGTCGAAGAGGGTGCTCAATGATCTACAAAAGTCTGACTTCAAAGTATAAATTGAAAAACAGCTGCTTAATCTGGAAAGGGCAATACCGAGAGAAATAACATTTAAGCATCTAAAAGGTAGCTATAAAAAGAAAATCTTTTGTGTAGATCTACTGCACATGGGACATGCAGTAATGGGGCTTAAATTACAACCTGAAAAATTTAGGGTACGTAGCAATCTTTGCAACAGTAGCAATAATTATAGGAAAGTTTTAAGAATAAATTAGACAAGCATTTGTCAAGGACAATACAGAAAGTTTATCATTCACCTTCAGAATGAGAGCAACACTAGACTATCTTTAAAGGTTCTTCTTTCACCATTGCTGCCCCTCTGTATTTCTTCGGTCACCAAACACAAGCAGCATCCCCAGCTGTGCACCTGCAATTATGTACGAATATGCACATGTCAACATATGCAAATTTATTTCTTTGTTACACACAGTTGAAGGAGATTACTCATAGGTAAGCCAATTTACATAAACAGCATTTGAAAGTTAAACACCTCAGTTTCTTGCAAAACATTAGCCCAGCAGATCACTGTAAGCAGTATGTAAATCCTTATTCCAAAATTGTGTTCTCTTAAATCTTAGGAAAACCATTTCTAATATAAAGCCTAACTCATCTATTTTCCAACATTCGCCTTCTCTGTCATCAGGTACTTACTAGACAGTAAAACAACTAACTCGGGGCAAACACCATAACTAGTGAAATACCTGACTTCTGTGGCAGCTGCATACTAGCCTGAGTAAATGTTATAGTTTCATAAGTATATAGATAGATACACATTCATAAATGCACAAGAACTGAAAGGAGTAATCTGTAACTGGTAGACTGAGGGCTCTGCAATATTATGCAGCCCAGATCAACACACATCTATGGGGAAGGGAAGTACAGAAACATTCTTCTGGACTAAAATAAATATGCAGCAATGGTAGGAAAAGGTACTTGGAATGCATTACTTGCAATCCAGGGAAACAATGTCTGTAACAGCAGTTAGAACATTGGCAAACTACCTTTTCTGTTCCGCAGTGCCTTGAATCCAATATGCATCATCTGTTGCCGGTTGCCATAAGCAAACAAAGGCATTACGATCAGCAGAAGTGTGTAGAACACCAAAAATGAAATCTTTAAATATGTCACATACAAGATACTCATTTTCAGTACCATGTTATACAATTGTAGGATAACTTGTGAGAATGAGAATCCTTAAGTCTGCCTTCAGTTTTAAAATTCTGTTTTGTTTTTTTCCAAGTGTTTTAGAAATAAAAGAATCTTGGTGAAGTGATTCTCACACACTGCAGAAACACACACAGTGTTTCTCCCATTGTGAGAGAAGTATAAAAATACTCTTATCTATACATTAGATAGAGTGACCAAGGTCACAGGAGAATCTGTACTTTTCCACAGATTAAAAGGAACAGGCCAGGTGCTTTGTGCCTCCTATGTAGCCAGAGCGTGCAGTTGTCTGGTAACTTGTTCTGAGCTATTGCATATTAATCACACATACATGTAGGAATAAAAGCTGACCGTTTATGTTTATCAGCCAAAATAATTAACAGCAACACAATAGTTTATAGCAATTCGGGAAGTTTAACACTGAATTTAGTGGAATTTAGGTATGTGCTTATGCGGTTTGATGAACAGAAGTTTTATAAATAAAAAGCAAAGGGTACAATAAAGTTATTTACATGTGACTTTAGAGCATAGAAAAGGCGTAGTGTACAAATCAAATATCAATTATTAGAAACATTTACCTTTCATAGGTCATCATGTAATGGCTCAGACTCAACAAGCATAAACTGACACGCCATTATGATTTGAAAATTTTACAGAAGTTCTAATAGTGTACCCAAAACTGAGGTGTTTCAGTGTTTGGGCTACACTTGTTGTCTTCAGTAAATATGTATCTTAATTCTAACACAGGATAAAACCAATCTACAAATTTCCTCTTGTAAAAATGAAACTGTTCCAATTATACTATTCACTCATATTTAAGATATTAAATTGTGCAAATAAGTAACTTTAACCAGTCCCTCCCCCTCAGCTACAAACCATGACCATAGACAGTCCTTACATCAGACTACACAAGACACTGTTTCATTCCATCCGTATTGTTAGCGTGAGCTGTGCAAGCCTATTCAAAACAAAAGTTTTTCAGGCATAAAAGCAGAATCCAACAGCAGTTAAACCATATGTCTTACAACTGACAACGTAATACTTCTATCACTGATGATAGAACCATAACAAAAAAACCAGGTCTTTATTGTCATTAATGAACTTGAGGGGCTGCAAGAAACCAGTGAAGCTATGAACACGGATTCTGTAACATCACTATCAGTACAACTTCCAGATCAAAGATCCAGCCTCCTGTTAAGATGATCAAATAAAATTTTGATTTCAGATGACGAGTCATCACAACACTACATTAGATAGATAGAGTACAAAATCTTACCAGAGAGTCATAGAATACCAGGTTAGAAGGAACCTCAAGGATCCTCAAGGTCCAACCTTTCTTGGCAAAAGCACAGAATCACACAGAATGATAGGGGTTGGAAGGGACCATGAGAGATCATCTAGTACAACCCCCCCTGCCAAAACAGGTTCACCTAGAGCAGGTTGGACAGGAACGTGTCCACGTGGGTGTCCTGGTTTGAGTGACACAGGATTAATTTCTCTTTCAGTAATTTTACTTTTCAGTAAGGTCTCCTCTAATGCTTGGGAAAACTGCATTTTTAGAAGACTCTAGTATCTACATATGTGAAAATATTTCCTTTATAGCCAGCTATGGTATGTGGCCTTCAAGGTCTCGGTGTTTTCAAGCTTGCCAGATGTGGGGATGAGGAGGAGCGAGGCCTGGGCACTTGACCCAAGCTGGCCAAAAGGATTATTTCATACCATCAACATCATATTCAATATAAATTAAAAAGTTTGCTGAGGAGTTTCTCTCATCTACAATGGCTGCAATCCTGAGAACTTCTTGTCCTGGCACCGGACCACCAAGGCCTTCCCTTCCTCCCGAAGTCGTAGCACTCACAGTGTCTGACATTTGCTGTCCACTGCTGGGAGTGCACAGCTTCCTGCTGATAGAACTGGCTGAGTATAATGCTTGTATATTTTGTATTGGTATTGGGATCAATATTGGTTTTTTAGTATTATTAATGTTAATTATCTAGTCTTATTCTATTAAATCTGTTTACATTTCAACCCTTGTGTTTCCTTGTTTTTCCCAATTCCCATTTCTGGGTGGGGAGGGGTCACTGGGTAATAAAAAAATTGTCTAAATGACAATAAATTTTTGTGGGTTCTTCAAACCATAACAAATTTGTCACTCAACATGGCATTTTGCACATAATTCAAATAATACTGGGAGAAACGTAGGCTTCTAATTTGAGAGTTTTGAAGGGTTGAAGTTTTAAGCAGATTTGATTGGATTTGTTGAGCAGTCATTATGATTCTGTTGCAGTGGTTTAAAGGAACTATAGCCAGAGTCCTCTGGTAGCTCTGTATAGACTTATGTTGGGAGCTGTGGGAGAGTTCATTGCCATTTGTCATTGGTTTAGGGCAATTTATCGTTTCTAGATCTGGAGTTAAAGCAGTCGCCTTGTTATTTTGTGCGGCGATATTTCGCTATGTTATCGGGTGGTCTTTTGTAATTTTTCCGGGTTTTATCACTTACATGACGGCATCTCGCGAATCGCCGCGGCCGGACTCGCTGCGGTGGGACTCGTCTCGGGACGGCGTGAGCCCTCTGCGGGGCATTGTGTATAATTACACCTTGGGTTAACATTACTGGCTATTTAGCAAGGGGGGGGACACGTTTCTTGAGGATTTGTATGTTCCAGTGGCGTCAATATCAACAGTTTTTGAGAATTCGGAATACCCTGGGGATGTTTCGACGACCGTGCTGGTGTTGTTAAGTTTTGCGGGCTTGTTCTTCTCCATTGTCTGGATCTGCTGTAGAGAGAAATGTCCGGTAGCAACCTTGCCGGCCCCCATGACATAAACTGATCCTGCACAGATCCCACGACAGACATTGATCCTGTGCAGACCCCACTGGCCTCCACAACAAACATTGATCCTATCCAGACTTTGCTGGCTCCCATGACAGGACCCAGAGCTGTAACAAGTAGTAAACCTACTCCCGTCTTGGTGATGGATGATGCAGATGACCTACAGACTCAATCAGTGCCAGTATCATTCAGTCCCGTACAGAAGAGGAAACATGCAATAAGAGCAGGTAGCGACGGTCAACCAGGGACATCATACACCGAAGAAGCAGAGGTGACCACTCAATCATTAACTCTAAGCAAGCTATGAGATACATGTAAGGATTACAGCCGTGATGAAGGCAAGCAAGTGGTTACTTGGCTGCTCTGATGCTGGGATACTGGAGACAATGGTTGGACTTACATGGTAGAGAAGCCAAGCAGTTGGGACCATTCGCTAAAGAATCAGGTACTGGCAGCACCCTTAGAAGAATACCACAGTCCCTCACACTCTGGAGGTGACTCCTGTTAAGCGTGAAGAGCAGGTATCTCTTTAGGGACAACATCATATACCACCCAGGCAAGTGGACAACTATTGAGAGAGGTGTTAAGAATCTAAGGGAAATAGCCATGCAGCAGATGATTTTTACTGATTTGGACAGCACACAGACACCACTAGATCCAGATGCACTGAAAATTACCAGACCCATTTGGCGCAAGTGGGTACTGAGCATATCACAGCATATGCTAATGTATTAGCATTATTTAGCTGGACAGACAATGAGGCACCGACGTTGGGTGACATGGATGCTTGAATGCAGCAATATGCAGATAATCTCCTTTCTACTCCACAGACTGGTGTCTCAACAGTGGAGAAATCATCTGGCAACTAGAATCGAAGGGGGAAGGG
>VWZL01000362.1:0-161897 GCA_013396915.1 Stercorarius parasiticus
TGGAGCTGGTCTCCTCGGCGAGTAGTCCACAGAAATTTAGAAACTTATTGAAAACCTGAAAATCCAGAGTTTCAAGGATCAGGCCAGATTCTTTGCTAATGTCCAGGAAAATTAGCTCTTTTGAATCCAGATTTATACCTTCTGAAGATGTAATTAATGCCTGTGAGAATATATCTCCATTCTAAATTGCTAGATTTCTTAATACTCTTCCCATCACTCCTCAACTTTGACCCTAGAGAATCACTGTCTACTGAGAGGAGTGGGTTTTTTTAGCCTACATGGCTCATCCATCTTTAAATCTTTCCTTCGATCTTCTTTTCTTTTTAAAACCAAGACTGCTGACAACTACACTGAGTGTTAGCTGAGAGAGTAGTCTTAATTTATCTTATTAGAATCTGAGCCCCAACCACCAACCTCATTTCACCTCAGACCTTTTCCCCACATTTATTAAAAATGACTTATGTCTCTCTAAGGCAATTTGCATAGAAAAGTTATGTCAAGTGCATAAGTGCAACGGATCCTATATTCAATACACCCATATCACGATTTTCAGTATCTCTTAATATTAAAAATTAATTTTAGATACATAATGAGAAAAGTGCTTATAAATAAGAACAAACTATAAGTAGCTGTATTGGGAAATTCCATTTTGTGCAATGTAAGAATATGCAGGTTTATAACAGTGAGATTAACTGATTCTTCTATCATGTCTTGGTGCAAAATAAGAGCAATTACACTGACCACAACTAAATCTGGGGCAGATTTTGATTGATATATTTGAAATTATAGACTCAAAGATTGAAAATTAATTTCCAGAACCAGATATAACTTTGGAAATAGGTACATATCTGTCTCATAGGCCACATATTTAGTACCACCTTATCCTTAAAGGAACTTTAAATACACATTTTTTAAAAAAATCAGCTGTTGATTCTTTCACCAGTAAAACATATACAGTCATATTCTTCTCTGTTGAAGTTAATGAGAGCCTCACTTCGTCAGGGAGTGTTGACCTATATTCTGCAGGGATTTTCTCTAAGGAACATAAAACTGGCAAGTGAAACAGGCTGGCACAAATCCACAAGCAGAGGTCTAAGGTCAAAAGACGTTTTTACAATAACCAAAACTGAACTTCATTGCGCCTAAGTTTAGTTGTTGCAAGTTGACGTAAGTCACCACAGAAATCAGTATGCCTGGATAGAGGTTCATCTTTCATAACATCAGTGTCAAAGATACATGGATGGATTGCCCTTTGGATGTGTGAGTCTCCCCATTGACTATCAAAGAGCACAAACAGGTGTTTTATATGGGTTATATTAGTTTAAGATTACTGAAACCAGGTGATGAAGCCAGCAGTGACTCTGACTTCCTGAATATTGAAAGCTCTGGAGCTTTACATAGTTACTATTTCAACACAGGGAACTATTCTTCTACTGAGGGAACACTAACCAGTAACATACGCGTTGAACTAAAGATGACTTGTCAAACACACAATATTTCCATTATAACACTCCAATGTTATAAGTGAAGACCTGACTGATCTCATCTAAGGACCATTCTTAGATGGATCTGCAGAGCTCCCTGCAAGCCCAGAAGAAACTGGCTGCCCCACCTGAGGAATGGCACAAGCAGCCCCAGTCTTGCAACACCACCATCATTTATGGACTGGAATAGTAGCAGACTTGCATGGGCAGATGCAAGATAAGACTGATATTGAAGGAGCAGATGATTAAAAATATTGAACATCTCCATTCCTTTGACAAACAATAGCCACTGATAAGGAATTAATGAAGACCAAAGGGTTTTGATATGTACATAAGCACAGTTTCCATTGCAAGTAAATAAAAAAATATTTGTTTGCTTTTTCTTCTTGAATATCAAATACAGTCCTTAAGAAAAGACCACTATCCTCAGACATAACTGCTTTTATTGCTATTATTTAGGAAATGTGAAGAAAATAAACAAAAAGAGTCCCCTTAATTCTCATGGCTCTCATTGTATTTCCTTTCATTTAAAAAAAAACAATAACATTCAACCTTCTGGATAAAGTTAAATTTAAAGATGCATTTAAGATTAGTTTTTAGGAAAGTAAAGTGCTTAACTTACTTGAACTGATTGCTGATAAAAATCCCTTCAATATCACTTAGTATGCACTCTAAACACTTGACGGGCAGGAGAAGATACAAGTGCTCCCTCACTATACCAGGAAGGGGCTGGATGCTTGCTGATGCTGTCCCACATGCTACAGTTGACAACATCCCTGTATTATCTGTTCTGTAAGTGGAGCACTCACACTTATCATTGCAGGAGCTGTCACTGTTACTTTTTCCCATATCATATTTAAGGAGACTGCTTGAGATATCCTTTTCTTCCCCCAATTTAATTGTGGAATTAAACATGGTTATTTGTATTCACAATTAACATAGACGAAATAGAGAAAGATAAAATGATTTGCAATGTTTGCTACCGGAACCTCTTTGTGATTTGCTGTGCAGTAGCAACATCATCAGGTTTTATATGCTTATAAGTAAAATACATATATATGCCATTAGCCAAATTTGGAAAAGCCCATTTCTTTCTGTTATGAAAAAAAACTGCAAAAAAATAAGTACATGAACACTGGAAGAAAGGAATCACAAGACTATCCAGCAGCCTTTGCAGTTTTGATGATGTGGATTCTCTAGCTTTAGAAAATGGAGTTATACTTAGCTAGTTAAGAAATATTTAATAATACCATTCTTAGAAATGTTTCTGACAAACAACTGAATAAGAGTAAATGACCGGGTAGGGCTGTCTGTATTATTCAGGACTTTCTATTACGGTTACAGTCCTTGCTGGTCTATTCCAACCATTTGAATTAACACAGAAATACAGATGTGTCTAAGCAAATGAAATTCAGTATAAAACAATCTCAGAAATGAAATACTCTGTCTCTTACAGTTCCTCTAAAGGGCATTATAAAGCACGTTTTTCTGAAATGTTATTTAGCCATATGATATACTCTTGTATCAATGGAATTGCTCAAAAATTAGGAAGCTGTCAAATCATTTTGTGTAAATCTAGGGAGTTCATTGTTTTTGCTTTACCTGATAATTTTTATGAAAATTTTGACATATGAATAGTTTGGGTTTGGTCATCATTCAGTATTCCAGCCTTTTTTTTGCATTTTTTTTTGCACCTTTTATTTTTCTTGTCTTTCTCTTTTCTGCTGTTATTTCTGTGATTATTTTTTTTTTTATTTCTTTAATATATTTTGTTACTGAGAAAATGGAAAGTTTTGTTTCCTGAAAATCTAGAAGGGCCATAACTTTAGAATTTTGGGTCAAAATATTATTTTATTAATATCTATTAATTTTTCTCTTCAGTTTGTGGACATGATTTTTTTAGGCACTATTCTGTTTTTTCATAGGAATTTTGACACCATATCAGAATTAATAGCTGAAAGTATTAAGAAAAAAAATTCCCTCATCAATTATTTTCAGTGTGTGAATTATATCACATTATTTATACACATGAACGTAAAGCTGATAGTTGAAAACAGGAAGTAATTTACTGCAGGGTGACTTAAAATTAACATTGACCTTGTTTCAGGTCTCAAAACAGGCAGTTCTAAAAATTTGTTTGGTTTACCTCCGCAGATGTGAAGGGCCATGCAATCTGCCTTCCGTACAGATGAGAAAGCGCGTGAGACCGAGAACAAGCAGGAAACCAGCACATGGCTCCACATGCTGCTCCTCTGAAAGATTCAGGCTGCTTGTGCTGCGCTACCTCTGCCTTGGGTACCGAAACGCCAGCGGGCATGTGGCCACAGCTGTGCCCATGGCAAGCTCCCCTGGCACGGTTCAGGGGATTTGAAGTTAATGTTGGCTTGGCATTGACTGTACAGCTATCTAAAATCCCCCAGCTTTGCAAAGGGAATGCATCATCCAGGATGGATGGCTGTAACTATTCCCCACATGCCTCTCTGTCCTCTCCTGTAGTGGATTGCTAACCTTTGCGGTGGTACGAAGGAGCAGGTGGCAGCTATCTAATGCCTTGCTATGAAGCCACATGGATGCATTTCTCCTGCATGCACACACCCCAGGGTCTTCTGCCTTTAACACAGGCCCATCTGCTGCTCTCCACTGCACATGCTGGAGAGGATACTAGGGCTTAAAGAAATGGGCAGTAAAACCACGACATACATACCTGGGACCAAAACGTCATCTGACATAAACCATTTGAAGCTGAGGGGACTGTGCTCTTTCTCGACATTTTTAGGGTCTCACCCAGGCTATGAAGATGTTTTTAAACTATTCTAGAAATGGAAGGATTTAAAAAAATTATTTAAATTCTATTTTGGTGATTTTCTTGGAGATGCATTGTATATGAAAGCACTATGCTGTACCACTGAACTCACTACAGCCTCTCTGAGGCATCAGTTTCTTGATCAAATTCAAGTATAAACTCTGTATTTCTCTCCTTCTGTACATGAATGAATCAAAATAGACTAATGAAATGAGGGAGAAATCTGCCAGGTATGCTTCAAATGTGGTACTATAAATATAGAAAGATTGCACTTCAGCTAATATGTTACAGTGCTACTTTGCTTTAGATCAGTTTAGGCTTAAATAATTCAAGACAGAAAACAAAGACAAGTATTTAAGTTAGCTCCTCTAATCTTCCAGGTCATGACCCTGTGCTTTGAATTTGAACACTGATTTTAGCTGGCCATGGATCTGGCCTCAAGCAAACAAGCTCATTGTGAAGTCATCATATCCTTAACCATCTCCATGATGTCCAAAGAATGGATCTGTGGGAAGAACCCCACGCTCTTTGCCACCAGTGAAAAGGAAAAAGACAATGTGTGTGTGTTTGTACATGAATGTGAAAGTACCAAATCCAATAGAATTTCAGCAAACAGAAATGAGATCTGTCTACTTTCTTGACTTTTTAAAATAACATTGAGCTGATCCAATGACACTCCTTTGGAAGTTCTGAAGGTCACAAACTCACCCTTGGTATTATCAGTCATTTGGAAGAAAATGTGAAAAAAAAATTACCATGTGTTAACTATTAAGTTTCCCATAACAAGAAACTTTTTGAGCTGATCTGTTGGTATCTATGTTTTTGATCAATATTTTTCCAGTTCTTGCATCTAGACATATATTACATTTGAGTTTACCTTTTTCCTTCCTTCCTTCCTTCTTTCTTTTTCTTTCTTCCTTCCTTCCTTCTTTCTTTTTCTTTCTTCCTTCCTTCCTTCTTTCTTTTTCTTTCTTCCTTCCTTCCTTCTTTCTTTTTCTTTCTTCCTTCCTTCCTTCTTTCTTTTTCTTTCTTCCTTCCTTCCTTCTTTCTTTTTCTTTCTTCCTTCCTTCCTTCTTTCTTTTTCTTTCTTCCTTCCTTCCTTCTTTCTTTTTCTTTCTTTCTTTCTTCTCTTTCTCTCTTTCTTCTTTTTCCATTGGAGGAATAATTGCAGTTCTTTTCAAATCTCCTAGGAAATTTTTCAGCTATGTAAAGTTATAACAAGATGTGACATCCAGTCCTAGCTAATCAGTGTTCAACACAGACCCACTACTGCAGTGCAGGGGGTGGCACTTTCAATTTGTCCGTGACACTGACCAGGTTTTTAAGGAACAGTGAGTGAAGGCAGAAAATAGCATAAAAATGCTTAAATTTTTATAGAAAAGGTATAACTTTGTAAGAAAGCACTATCATAAATTCCAAAAAAGTATATCTTAATGATACACTTAGAGTAAATCATTTGCCTTGAGAGACAGGAGGTCTCTAGTGACCTGTATGGCAGCCACAAGAGACTACCAGACTAGCTACTTTCAGCTAAATGTACTCTCATATTAATATTTTAAAATGCCATAATGCCTCTCTGAAAACCTCAGAGGACAGATACATCAATTTGCGAGGTCTTCACTCCAGGAAATAGAAACAGGGATAATCTGCCATTAAAAGAAATAGTTCATTATGTCTGCTTCTTGGGAGCACATAAACTATGTCCCTCACATACTTATGTTGCAAATCCTCACTTTAATGTGAGGGGAAACACTATGCCCCAGAGCTTTATTGTCCCACTGTTTATTAGTACAAAAAGGTTTGTTGTTGTACGAAATCTTAAGCTTGTTACAGTAATCAATCAGCTTCAAAGAGTCTCTTCCCTGAGCCAGAATCATTACAAATAAATCAATTAAACATAAAGTTTCTATTTTCAGGAGGATCACAAACCAGAAAACCAGCAGTGCATCATAGTTAGAGAAAGGGATTTTACTGGGTTGGGGCTTCTAATACAAGACCTCCTTTCTTTTTTTTTTTTTTATTGCAAAGGGTAAGAGATTTATTTTTTATCCCAATTAAATCCAGACTATTCCTCTTTTAAATGTCTATTTCAACATGAGAAATTTATACATCATGGGAAAAATAAAGACTACTGCTTAACACTTCTCTAGCTGTAGGAAAGAACAAGAAATTAATTTGCATTGTTTTGGCCATTAAGGATACAAAATCAGAGAGGAATGCTGCAAAATGGGATGCGTGTGTAAAAGCAATTTTTATTTTATTGGTTTATCTGCTGGGGGAAGTACAAGATATTAGGACATATATAGATTTTTTTTTTCCTTGAGAATTTCTTCCTTATCGTTGTTTAAATAGCTTCCTGAGATTTCCTGCAGTATTAAACAAATGTCAACAGTGACAACAATAGAATAAACTATACTATTCAGTTCTATTCCATGCTATTCCATTTTATTCTATTTACTAGTTTAATAACACTGACACCTTTCTTCAGTGGGTAAACTGGATACTCACTATAATGCTTTGTTTAGCTGGATTTTAATTTCTTTTCTGGGAAAGGAATGGGTGCGTGGCTCTTTAAAAACATGTACACACTGCTTATGCTTATTTTTGTCAATGACATGTCAAAGAAGAAGGCTTTTTGTCTTGATAAGGGAGGTGATGTTCTGATGCTGAGATCTGTGATGATGTTAAGTTTCAAATTTATATGATTATATACTGAGTGCTTATTGCAAAAAACTTCTGACATGTATTCTACATGTCAGTGTTCTGGGGAAAAAAGACGGTTTTTGAGCGAAATAGAGCTGCTGCCTTTAAGCCTTAGCTTCTGCTGTACAGGTTGGAAGCTATGTTGTAAAGGAGGCAGAGAAATACAACAGAGAAAGGATGCTCTTTGATGGAAATACTCCCCTGGATAACTACATGCAGTTGCTATTTCTGGCACATAACCTTACTGTGGATGAAGCAGGTGCATGGTCATATATGGCTGCTGGGCAAAGTCTTGTTTTTCAGGGTGTACACACCCTGAGATTTTCTAGGTAGAGTCTCAGGTCTGATTTATAACAATGGTGAGGGATTGCAACAGAACTGAACAGAACAGTGCTCCAAGAACCAGGCTGAAGGCTTGCTGAATCAGTTGTCTAAATAAATCAATCCTTTTTTGTTTGATTTCTCTTGCAGATTAAACTCAATTTTGACAATTTTCTCCATGAACAAATTCAAAACAAATATTTTGTTTTGGATCAGCTGAAACAAAATTGGCATGTTTATTTATTGAACTGATGCCAAACATTTTGTTCCAATAAACCAGCCAGCTGTATTTTTTGTCTGAGCACATAGTATTGAAGAAATTTTAGCCTAAGCTTACAGGCTGAGCTCCTTGAAGAGTTATATCTTTCATTGAAAAAAGCAGTTTTCTCCTGATGGTGCATCACAGGAGACAACTTTTGACTCGATGGCAAAAGGGACAAACAGTTTCAACTGCAGCATCATTCATCGCACTTAACAGGGGTCCTTAGTTTTGAACAATAATCACCCTTACCTTCCAAAGGTCATTTTTAAGCCTACATAAACGTGAACCATTTTCTAGTGATGTTCATACTTTCCATTGGCTATAGGTGGAGATCAGGATGTGCAGGTTATTCAGTCAAACTGCTCAGTTAATTGCTAGTGTTATATGGAATGAATCAGGATTAGAGAAACAGACCCTGAAGTTCTTAATTTTTTACTTTGTCTCCAATCAAAGTAATCTCCAGCTGAATTGCTTGCTCCCTGTAACAAAATAAAAAATCAGGTTACCGATATCATCCGTATGGTCAGGCACAGATGATAACATCCATTCAAAGTCAGTCTGCAGCATTCTTACCTTTTAATCCTACACACACATATTTCAGACAGAGAGAGAAATGCTGATCCACTCTAAGTAAATTCTGGGACCATATATTCTTGCAGGGAGGGAGAAAAACTGTTTAGGTTATGTAAATATAATCTTGAAAATATATACTATTGCCTGTATGGAAAAAAAGTCCTGTATGGAAAGCAAAAACATATTTCTGTTCTTCTTTACACCTCATGGAGAATTATCAGTGAAAATCAGTACCTTTCTAATGGTGGACCTTGTCACCCTTGCAGAATTCACTACCAAGAACCACAGCAACGCAGGTATTAGTCTGCTGGAAAGAAGGATTTCCTAGAGCCAGCAAATGGTGTCTGAATGGATGCATTTGTATTTCCAGTGGAATACCTCCACGGAGGACTATGTTCATGCCCTGCCATCTTATATGTTTGAACAAGTCTCCAGGGTGGCTGGGGAACCTCCATCCTTGAAGTTTTCAAGACCAGACTAGACAAAGCCCTAAACAACCTCATCTGAATTCAGCTTTAGGCAGGAGGTGGAACCAGATGTCCTCTGAAGGTCCCTTCCAGACAGTAAGTTTTGTTTTTTTTACATTTCTAGTACCTGCCCTAAAGAAACCCCACAAAGACATCCAGGGGTATTCCAGGAATCCTATGTGGAGTACTTGCCTGAATTCCTTCTTTTTAGAGTGCTGTTTTGCTGTTCCTGGCAAGACAGCACAGTCTACTGTGAATAAAAAGATTGCTATGAATTAGCACAATCAATCAATCAATTAATTAATCAGTTCTGCAATGATCAAGATTAGAAACAAAGAAAGATGAGGCTATACTTGTGCAAAACATGTGCCATGTAAAGAGCAAAAAATATTCAATCTTCTTACAGCTGCCACCATTTATCAGTTTACCTAGTCATATATCCATGATTGCAATGCTTGTAAAATGGCAGTGCTGTAAATAGCTGGCCCCAGAGGGCTTTCTAGGCTAGTGACGCCAAAGAATTAATTTGCACTGAGATATGAAATTAAGGTTTTGTTCCAAGGAGAATAAAAGAACATACTGGTAAATCTGCGCGAAAGGAACCAGCATCCACAAAACTATCTTCCCTTTTGAAAAAGAAAACCAGCTAAAGCCCTTTAGTAATATCCACTGGTTCCTTGATACATAATACACTGTGCATATGGTGAAATGTCAAAGTGCTCTTCCAGACCCACAAAAGAAACAAAGGTACAGAAAACCCACTTAATATAACACCAATACTTCCAGAGGGGTGGCACTAATTCTGTCACTCTATTCAGAGAAGAGCATGAAGCATTCAGCTACATTTTCTTTTGAGTTACCAGATGGTCCATCTAAGAGAGAAAAAATATCCTCTATGAATTGATAGTGTACTTGCTCTATTTGCTTACCTCTCTGAGATAAGGTTGCATCAGAACCTCTAATTGTTATAAAACACCTGCTCTGATAATAAACAAAACAAGTTAGGGACAGAAAGAAAGTAGTCTTGTGATCATGTTAGAAGGCTTGTTGAGCATGTTTTATCTGAATGCTTGAAAGGCTTCCACAGATGTATCACCTTTGGAATGTCAGATCTTCTGACCCCACCACTACAAAAAATCATCTCTATGCAACCGAGTGATAATAGAGCATTTTATTAATGAAGACAAGATACCATTTACCTTTCAGGGCTAGGTGTTTTATTTATTAATAGGGAACATTTTATTTGCACCCATAGACTGTACTTAACTGTCATTTTGTTTAAGCTGAAAAGTGTAGCATATTTACAAGCTGAGAACTCCTGTTTCCAGAAGTCTGAAGCATATACTTTGTTCATGCGTCTGTGAGGTAAGATACATATTTCTAAAATAAATGCTTATTTCTTAAAGGTGATTTTGACATTGCTAATGAAGAATTGCTGATCTTCTCAGAACGGTCTGAGAACCGCCCAGTAGATGAATGCTAATTTAGGCAAACTTGAAGTGGAAATTATTGCCTTCACTAATTGCCATGGCAAAGCCTCTATGTTTTGATGTTTTCAGATCCAGAAGATATGGCTTTCCGCTAGGTACACTTCTATCAAACAAAATTTAACTCTGGATCACTGAATGGTAGAACATGAGATTAAATAACATTTCTGCTCCTTCAAGTCTTGCCTGTGAAGATAGTATCTTTCTAACTTTGCTGCATACATTTTACCCCTTCTGATGATATGGATTTTTAGTGCTCTACAGTCAAGGGAAAACCCTCCATTGATTTCTGAAGCTTTTAAATCAACCTTGATCAGATTATTCATAAAACAAAACACGTTTTGCTTTGAACAGTAGGGAAAAAAATTCACGAGGATTGTTACTACGACATTCTTCCTTTGACTTTTGTAGTTCAGTCATGTACCCCAATATCTTACTGCATGCCAGGGAGCCTTTAATTTCATCAACAGTCATTTCAAGATGTTTCTGTCTTTTGTCTATTAACTCTGCTACTGTTTTCCCTACACTTGGCACATGCACCTCCAAGAAGAACTCACTCTCTTAGATTGTATAATAGGCAGAGGAGCTAGGGCATTTGTTATGGTGTCTCAGGTGTTCCAGCACCTGAGTTTGCTGCTCTTAAGTCAAGGAATTTTTGCTGGTAACTGTTACTCAGTTGCCTTGCATGCCAGTCACCTTAATAAAAGCTGACCATACAAATCTATTAATTTGTCATATTCAGAATAGCAAAGTTACATCCATTTTAGAAAAGACATAAATGGAGGCAAAAGGAAATTGTACATAACTTAACACTAAGATTAGATCAGAAAGTCCCTTTTTCCGTCAGCCTGGCAACAGCCTTTGCATGGCACTCCTGTCTTAGCAAACAGTCTTAGAAGAGAATCCTATCCAAAGATGCTCTTACAAACAAAGTCTTTATTCATGTTTTCTAGGACATCTAAGACCTGTTCAATCTTTCTTTCTGAATCTTCCTCTAAATTTTCTCTTTTATTAGGAGGCTGGCTTTTAATTAGCATAAGGTTCTTTCCTTATTTTTGTATTCTCTCTTCCCAGCGCCACCCCGCCTCGCCCTGTTGCACTTAACTAGTTAGTAAACAACTCTCTGTTTCAACAAAGTGTAAGACTCCCCCCTATCTGTGCTGTCATTTTGACATTCTTCAGTCTAGCATGTGGCTGTCACTATACATATATACCTGTTACAATTATATGTACATTAAAATTATGCATAATTCAAACTGTTAAACAGGGAAATTTAATATAGTTTATAGTTTTCTGCTGACTGAGACCATACCTATTGTCAGACAAACACTTTGGGGTGACAATTGAATTGACATGGTTCATCCCCAAACTATTTTCAAATAACCACATTTATTCTGCTACAATGTAAAGATACATTAAGGAGAAATATAGCTGGACTGTGTTATTTTAGACATAGTAATCAACTTAAGATTTTTACTAATATGTTACTAGTGCCTTAATACAGGCAGACTCTTCAGTTGCAGCCACCAAAATACAGCAATTTGTTATCTGAGAACTTAATTAGAAAGTTCGATTTTTTAGACATTATCTGTAGTAAATAGATGCACAACAGGAAAGATCACTAAGGGCCACATTGCTGTGAAACTATATCCTTATGGAATAAAGGGTACTTAGTGTCTGTAAAAGTATCAACATCTGGTGTACAACATGAAGTGGAAAAGGTGGATCATTTGGCACTGTATTGTGAACTGCCCTGGCAGCCTTTGGAAAAATAATAGAGACATTTCTAAAATGGCTTGTGGCAAGGGTCCAAATGCTGACATTTTTCACACAGCTGGACCTATCACTTAACCCAATGAAGTTCTGTATGGATTTCAGTACAGGGCATGAATCTCTCTGTTTATTGTATATTCATTTTAATAATCTGGTTGACCTGGTACTTTCCAAGCTTTGAATAAAATCTACTCGATTCCCTGAAAAGCTAAGCTTGCTACAGACATATTATGAAGTTTGGTAGTATTCAATGCTGTCTTCATTTTGCTGTATATAATGGTCCTATTCTTCACTGTTCATGAATTATGTAGGTCAGCACATACTCATGCCAGGAAAACCTTTCTAGCACCCCACACAATCATGTATTTTGTATATGTATTGACATACATTACTGTGATCCTCTCAGAAATATTTCTGGGAAATACTAGAATGTTAAAATTACTACTTTTGTTTGTCTCCATCTGTAATGTCAAGTGAATTAGTTGTCATGAATGCAACTATGCAGAGATCGAGAAGGAGAAAAATAAAAAATGGAGAAAGGTTTAAAAGCAGATGCTTGGCCAAAAATAGCTTTGCTTTACATAAAACATACTGCAGTGTTATAGTTTGATTATCCAGGTCTACTGGTTTATATATTTGAGGCCAAGTATATTGTTCATTGTAAAGATAGAAATGTAAATGTTATCAGAAATTTTCCTGTGCAATGATTAACTAAATAAAGGAAATTCACTGATGCTCTGCCTTTGCCATGGACTCACTGATTTTTTTTCCAAATCTCAAGCATGGTTCTCAAGCAATGTTACCAGTAGTCCAGTTCAGACGAAGAATCCAACATTTCTGGCATCTGGAATGTTAAAGCACTGCTGCCACTGAGACTAAGCAAAAGCTAGGGATCAGTTACTCTCAGGGCTAGGAAAGCTTTTTGGGTGATAATTGCTATTTGCCCATATTTCAAAATTTCAACTGGTCTTTTTTATTGTCTCTGAAATGCTAGTCTCTCAAGTGAATTAATGGAAGAGATAGGTTAGTAATTCTATGATAAATTTTTTATTAATTAGGGAACAAAAGAGAAAATTTCATAGCTAGAAAAATGGATAGGCACTGATTTCTTAATTTTTCAAGTTGGTTCAACGAAATCATGAATCTTCTGAAGCTGCTCAGCACACGCAGATTTTTAGAGACAGTTCTTGAAGCAACATATGGATGGATGAAAGTATCTTTTATTACTTCAAGGCATACATAATATAGTTGATGCATTCTTGCCTGAAACAGGTCTAAAATAGCATTTAGTGCATACACTAATATATTTTTTTAAACGTTTGGTTTGACATATCATTTCAGAATTTATCAAGAAGAATTTTCAAAGTTTTGAAAACCTACAAACCAGTGCTTTAGAGATAGAGCTCTGAAACAGACCTGTGATACGTTTACACACAAAACAAAAAGGTTTTTGGGGGGTAGGGCATTGTTTGGTTGTTTAATCTGACACCACCGAACATGGAAACTGTAAGTATTCAAGTTTATACTTGTTAGCATGATTCATGCAAGAAAGATTTCCTGGCTGATTGTGGCCACCAGAACACGCTTTCTGATGTTATTATCAAGTGCCAGTCATTATCAGCTTTCAAACCACTGTGTACAGTTAAAAAGAGTCACAGTCCACCATCTGAATCCACAGCCCAGACAAGTTTGAAAATCTCATTTTTTACCAATCATTGTAATGAAGAAATAAACCACCCTTTCAGTCTGTTGCCTTAAATTCACTCTTAACACCAATTGAAAAATGAGCTGAACTATTTACTTACAACCTGAAACGGATGACCTGCTTACCATCTTGAGACAAATAAAGGTGGCAGGAGAAGAAAAGTACAGTTCGTTTGCTTATGCAAAACCTAGAGGGTTCATCTGCCTCCCTACTCTTCTCTCTACTTACCTATGTAAAAGAAGTGGGTATTAGACATAAAACCATATATACAATATGAAAATCTTAGACTATGAGCCTCGTACTTCATTTAGATATGCAGATTGTCAATCATTTTATACACAAGTGAATTGGGTGTATACCTGCATTTCTTTACTGATTCATCTTCGAGTGATAACAGCATTTGAATATTTATGGTCTCATTGAGTTTGGAGTACACAATCCTCCGGTCCAGTCTTTAAGGGATCCTATGACACAAGTTAATTCTTTTGATAATTAAGTAGTTTTTCTGCAGTTCAAAACACTTGGAAGGTTCACCACGTCTTTCAATGTCTGTAAGTATTATTTTCTAAGTCAAAGTGGTTTTATTTGTTTTCAGCAAATAATTTCATTAACAGGAGACAACACTCAACCAGCAATCCAACACTGGTCATTGGCCACTTTCATATCTAGGTCTACAGCCACAGGATACAACATCTAGCCCCTCTCAGTGCTGAATCATAGAGCGCTCTCTCTCTTTCTCTCTTTTAAGCTTTGAAATTTCAGAAAATCACTATTGGAACCCTTTCCTTCATGCTTTCATACCTGTCATATTGCATCAAGATCATTTTTAAAGGCAGTTGTGCACCAGTGAAAATCAAAGCAGTACTAAGACTAGTTGTGAGGACTGCCAGTCTCTTAGAAAAAACAGACTGATCAATCTCTGCATGAAAAAGAGAAGTCAATAAGTGGATCTAGTTACTTTATGATTTCACATCTAAAACTGTCTGCATCTGTAAACAAACAGAGATAGATGCATGCTCTAGCAAATGTGTTTATCCTTAGACTATGGAAAGAAGGAATACTTTAAAAACAAAATACATTTGTTCTAACAAAACTGAAATCTATTAAAAGATCATGAATTTGACCTTTTAGTGTAGTTTATTGTTTATAAAATGTGCTGACTGTAAGAGCATCTTAGATACTCAGTGCAGTTCCTAGCTATTATGAGATTTGATCTCAAGCAGCTAATAATATCACAAAGCAGCTATAGGTTGTTATGTTATGTTATGTACCACATACCTGAAATAGGGGGAAAAAGTGTTTATATGAGTCATCTAAGATATTTAGTCATCTAAGATAATGATAAAAATTTGGTTCACAAAATGGCTTTGGAAAAAAGAGACATCTGACATTTACTTTGTCACCTCTGATGGTCCATCCTGTGTGGTTTTCTGTCTTTTGCACTAAGCAGTGATTCAGTTTAGCGGAATGTAAAGTTATATTTATACACTAAGTACAGGTTTTTATTAGATATTTACCTGAGTCCGGTTTAAATGAGCCTTCCCTGTCAGTCCTGACACTTTATAGTTCTGCAATTGGCCTTTTCCCAAGGGCATTCTACCGCATGGCATGATGAAAGGTATCTATTTTTGGAAACAAAATAAGACTATTCTAGTAAGAACAAGGGAAATGGTCTTGCTTCTAGAAATACTTCATATCTCCTTTTACTTCTCTATAGAATTTCACCTTGATTTTTGACCGTATTTTCTTGCTGCATTTTTAATGAAATAACACACAATTTCTTTTTCAGTGGTATAAGCTATTGTTCAGTATAATTAGAATTTATGCTTCAGCTGAATAAAAATTTTTAGGCTCATACCTAGTACCAGTGCAAACAGGGATAATTACTCCTTTTCCATTTTCCAGCAGTCAGCTGAGCTTCCCACTCACAGTTTCTGTTTTTCAGCTTTCTGACCTTGTGGGTCTCTCTATCCTCTCTCTGAGGTAGGCTGGATCCTCTTTTCTCAAAGGAAGAGTTAGAAAAGGAAAAAGTCTCCAAGTTCCTCTGAGATGAAGTTTTTATTGTTTGCTTGCAAGACCTCTGTTCATTTCTCAAGCGATGAACCCTGCTTTTCTTCTTTTTATTTTCTTTCTTTTTGTCTTCTTTTCCTGGGTGTAAGTGTGGCTTGTTTTTACCCTTCTTCATCAACCAGTTACAAGGGAGCAACCCTGTTAACAAGGAGACTTCTGTGATAGTGGACAGAGAATATCACTGGGTGAAAATTATTATCCTCTGACGTACAGGAGGTCAGTCTAAATGATCTATTAGTCTCCTTGGACTTAAGCTTTATAAGTCTATTATTTTAACACAAATTATACATAAACCTCAATCACTATCTTTCATACTTTTCCGGGGGGGGTGGGGGGTGTATTCAATTGATTCATTTAAAGTCGGCCTACAATATGGATTCAAGAGAAATTGTTAGACATTTGTTTGGATTCCCATCCACCGCTACTATTGGACAAGAACAATTTTTATGGTAATCACTGGCAAATTGCATGGGTAAGGAAAACTGTACACTGGACTTTATCAGGAGTGTAGCTATCAGACTGAAGGTAGGTGGTCTCTGTTCAGCACCAACGAGGCCACACCTGGAATACTGTGTCCACTTTTGGGGCTCTCATTTCAAGAAGTGTTTTGGAAAATGGTAGTAATCCAATGGAGGGCTCCCAACATGGCTAGCGGCCTGTGGGGTGAAGGTTTTAGGCAGCTGTACTTGCTTAATCTGGTGAAGAGAAGGCTGAGGAGAAAGCTAATAGCTTTTTACTGCTACCTGAAAGGTTACCAATGACAGAACCAAGCTCTTCTTGTAGCGGCAAATTGCAAGAACGAAAGAAAATGGTGGCTCTTTCACTAAGAAGTTTACATAGGGAGATAGCGGAGTCTCTACCTGGAAGTTTTTATGAGATTCAGCTAGTGAAAAGCATGACTAACCTGAACTACCACTGACAGTAGCCCTGCTCCACATGAGAGGCTGGATCTTCAGTGGTTATTTCCAAGCAAAGTTTGTGTGCCTTTGCAGTATTTCCTTTGAAAAATCTTTGGAAAACCACGATGCTACAGATACCACTCCACTCCACCATAAACAGTGAAGTATTAGGGCCTAATGCAGTACTGCTCTAAACAGGGGATGTGTATCCATGTATGTTTTTTGTGGGAATACATACAAATGGTCAAGGGGGCTACAGTCCCCCAGTTATGTCCCTGGTAAATCTGCACCCAAAGTTTTAGTATTTAAAGGAAAATGAATACCAAGACTTTGGCAAATTATCATTCTGTCTTCAGCAATTCAGCAATTTCTTGTTACATACAATATATATGTAAGAGAATTAATTTCTCATGTAAAAACGTTTTCAGTTACAAAGCCAGTTTATATGACAAATGAATCATAATTTATTTAGAGCATTTGGATGATTCCAGGCCTCAAAAATTGGAAGCTAATTTTTTTATTATTACAAGCTCAGGTTTCAATCCCCAGTCACATAAATTTACATATATGAGACATTCTCAAAGAATAATACAGAACTGTTCTTATTTGTAAGCATCTGTAGGATCAGGCCCTAATGGATGTGGATAGGTAGGAGCAAGAGAAGATACAAAATTTTAGCTTTTATAATGTCAACCTTTTACCATGATTTGGCACACAAAGAATACTACACAAAGCAACTCCAAATAGAAAAATGTGTCAATGTGTAGTAAGATTTCTGTGTCAAAACAGCATCAAAACATTCAAAGGAGCCATTTATGATGTCAATGAAAGAACTACAATGCTACTAATTCGCATTGCTTCTCTTTTCCTTACTTAATTGTTTATGTGCTTTAAAGGAATGCAGCTTTCTCAATAGATGGTACCTCCTTGGAACAATTTAATTTCATCTACTGCCCCCTAAAAGGCCAAGTACGTGTAATATATATTTGCATATTTTTAGAATGCAGTTTAAGCCTGTGAAATTCTAGGTGTGGCAACTCATGTTATCTTCTGAAAACCACAGGATCAAAAGGAAGCATGTTCTTTGAAACATGTGCTCTACAGGAAGCTTGATTTTATTTTGAATCATGTGTTACAGCCTCCAGGAAGAACCTCAAGAGACAACCAGAGTCAAATGACAAGAAGTGAAAATGTTATTGTAATTTAAGACAATTATTAAATATTTCTCCTTCAGCCTTTGCATCAGATTGAATATTCTGACAACACATCAGAACATATTCAATTAGTTTTTATATATTTAGCAAAATTATCAATATTTCATTTTTAATACTATTTTCATAGCAGATATAAAAGCAGCAAATTTTTAAATCACTATTTGACATAATTGAACACAAGTCTAGAAGTCTGTGGTCCTTTCAAACAGTAGTTGTATTCAACACAAAGGCCTGTCAGAAATCTGGTGCATGATTTTATACCGTATGCCTCCAGTTTTCTTGAAGTATTTTTGTGCTACTAATCTCTGTCGTGGTTTAGCCCCAGCCAGCAACAACGAACCACGTGGTCATCACTCACCTCCTCCACCCCCAGCTAGGATGGTAGGAGAATTGGAATAAAAACACAAAACTCGTGGGTTTAGATAAAGGCAGTTTAACAAAACAGCAAAGAAAAGAGGAAAACGACAACAATAATACCGACAAAGGAACATACAAAACACGATTAATGTGCCACTGCTCACGGACCAAAGCCAGGAAGACCCCAGTCCGCTGCCCCCTCCCCAGGCCAGCTCCCCCAGCTATATGCTGGGCATGGCATCACGTGGTATGGAATACCCATTTGGCTAGTTTGGGTCAGCCAATACGGCTGTGTCCCTGTCACAGCTCCTTGTGAAAATTAACCCTGTCCCTGCCAGAAGCAGGACATTATCCACCTCTTATTCTATACCATCCACATTATTCCTGGGGACCAGCTGCTGAAGTCAGTTCTGATCCCATCACTGCTACACTTGATTTCATCAAAGTCCATCTGTTGTTAGTTTGGGTGATTCTTACTGTAGTACAATTGATAACAATTATATCAGTGGCAGAGTTATTCAGCAATTAACGTCATACAATTTGATTTATTAGCTATTCTCACCCTTAGAGGTACACATTGGCCCTCCCCATCCTTCCTCATACACACCAACTATACCCAGGTCCTTGAGCAAAAGCAATCCCAAGGATGGTTTTTCCTTTGCCTCAGGCAGGACTAATCAAGACTGTCTTCCGTAACATATTGTTCACGTCCACCACAGGGACTTTATCCCCTCCTATGGAAGTTTTGATTGGGCAGGGCCAACTCACTTGGTAGATTCCCTGGTGTTAATTAACCAGGTAGCTTTTGCTAAATGTATATCCCAATGTTTTAAGGTCCCACCACCCATTGCTCTCGGTGTAGCTTTTAGCAGTTCATTGTATCATTTGATCTTGCTGGAGGCTGGTGCACGATAAGGGATGTGGTACACCCAGTCTACACCATGCTCTTTTGGCTAGGTGTCTATGGAGTTGTTTCGGAAATGAGTGCTATTGTCTGACTCAATTCTCTCTGGGGTACCATGTCACCATAAGACATACTTTTCAAGGTCCAGGATAGTGTTCAGGGTGGTGGCATGGTTCACAGGGTATGTTTCCAGCAATCCAGTGGTGGTTTCCACCATTGTGAGCACATGGCGCTTGCCTTGGCGGATATGTGGGAGTGTGATGTAATCAATCTGCCAGGCCTCCCCATATTTATATTTCAGCCATCATCCTCCATACCAAAGAGCTTTTAACTGTTTGGCTTGCTTGATTTTAGTGTATGTCTCACATTCATGGATAACTTGTGCAATAGTGCCCATCGTCAAGTCCACTCCTTGGTTACAGGCCCATCTATATGTCACATCTCTTTCTTGATGGCCTGAGGTGTCATGGGCCCATCAAGCTATGAATAATTCACCCTTATGTTAAGAGTCCAGATCTACCTGAGACAATTCCATTTTAGCAGCCCAATCCACCTGCTGATTGTTTTGATGTTCCTCAGTGGACTGACTCTTGGGCACATGGCCACATACGTGACAGACTTTTACAACCAGATTCTCCATCTGGGGAGGAATATCTTGCCACAACGAGGAAGTCCAGATGGGTTTGCCTCTGCGCTGCCAGCAGGTCTGCTTCCATTGCATTTGCCACCATCCGTGAGTACAGAGATAAATGACTGGCGATTTTTCTTGTTCGGCAGTGTCTAAAGCCAGCTGGATGGCTTTCACCTCTGCAAACTGGCTTGTTTCACCTTGTCCTTCAGGAGTTTCTGCAACTCATCATGTATAACTCCACACAGCAGCCTTTCTTACAATCCAGCAGGACCAGTAAACAGGGCATGTTTCTTCTCATTTTCTGTAAGTTTATTATACTGTCGGGCCTTTTCCGCACTTGTCACCTCCTCGTCTGATAATATTCCCAAATCTTTGCCTTCTGGGCAGTCCATGATCACTTCCAGAATTCCTGGGGGACNTATCTTGCCACAACGAGGAAGTCCAGATGGGTTTGCCTCTGCGCTGCCAGCAGGTCTGCTTCCATTGCATTTGCCACCATCCGTGAGTACAGAGATAAATGACTGGCGATTTTTCTTGTTCGGCAGTGTCTAAAGCCAGCTGGATGGCTTTCACCTCTGCAAACTGGCTTGTTTCACCTTGTCCTTCAGGAGTTTCTGCAACTCATCATGTATAACTCCACACAGCAGCCTTTCTTACAATCCAGCAGGACCAGTAAACAGGGCATGTTTCTTCTCATTTTCTGTAAGTTTATTATACTGTCGGGCCTTTTCCGCACTTGTCACCTCCTCGTCTGATAATATTCCCAAATCTTTGCCTTCTGGGCAGTCCATGATCACTTCCAGAATTCCTGGGGGACTGGGGTTTCACATTTGAGCTGACTATATGATCAGTGCAATCCACTTAGTCCATGTAGCATCAGTCACATGATGTGTAGTGGGGACCCTTTCTTTGAACATCCAGCCCAGCATGGTCAGTCTAGGTGTTAAATGGAGCTGTTCTCCCATACCATCCACTTCTGAAGCAGCTCCAACCCTTTCATATGCTGCCAATATATCTTTTTCAGTTGGAGCATCGTGGGCTTCGGATCCCCTGTATCTCTGACTCCAAAACCCCAGCAGCTGACCTCAGGTCTCCCCTGGTGCTTTCTGCCAGGGGCTCCAGGCAGGGCCATTCTCCCCAGCTGCGGTGCAGAGCATATTTTTAACATCTTGCCCTGCCTGGACTGGACCCAGGGCTACTACATGAACCGTTTCCTATTTAATTTGTTCAAAGGTTTGTCGTTGTTCAGGGGCCCATTTAAAGTCATTCTTCTGGGTCACTTGATATAGAGGGTTTACAACCAGATTGTAATTTGGAATATGCATCCTCCAAAAGCCCACAACACCTAAGAAAGCTTATGTTTCCTTTTTGCTAATCAGTGGAGACATAGCTGCTATTTTGTTGATCATATCCATTGGGATCTGATGGCATCCATCTTGACATTTTATTCCTAAAAACTGAATCTCCTGTGGAAGTCCCTTTACCTTACTCCTTTTCATGGCAAAATCAGCTTTCAGAAGGATTTGAGCTATTTTATTCCCTTTCTCAAAAACTTCTTCTGCTGTGTTGCTCCATACAATGATGTTGTCAATGCGTTGTAGGCTTTCTGGGGCTTCACCCTGTTCCAGTGCAGTCTGAATCAGTTCATGGCAAATGGTGGGGCTGTGTTTCCACCCCTGGGGCAGTCGATTCCAGGTGTACTGGATGCCCCTCCAAGTGAAAGCAAACTGTGGCCTGCACTCTGCTGCCAAAGCGATTGAGAAAAATGCATTTGCAGTATCACTTGTGGCATACTACTTGGCTGCCTTTGACTCCAGTTCATATTGAAGTTCTAGCATGTCCAGCATGGCAGCACTCAGCAGCTGTATGACTTCAGGCCACGATAGTCCACTGTTAGCCTCCACTCTCCATTAGATTTTCACACTGGCCATAAGGACCTATTAAAGGGTGAGTGAGTCTTGCTGATCACTCCTTGGGTCTCTAGCTGATGAAAGGCTAGAAATCAGAAAGTCTTAGCTGGTGCAATATTGCTGCTGATGCACGTTGTGGGGGCGATCATCATCTGTTCTTTGACCCTCAGCAACCCCACAACAGAAAGGTCCTCCGAGAGAGACCAGGCAAGGTAGACGGCTATTTAATTTTCTCCGTCTCCAAGGCAGCTATGCCAAAAGCCCACCATTTTCAGTCCTTGAAATACCCTCTCCTGAGGTAGTCTGTGCCAAGGAGGTATGGAACTTCTGAGCTTGTCGCAATGGAATGCTTTTGCCACTCTTTCCCAGTTAGACTCACTTGAGCTTCCAATGCAATCAACTGTTGGGATCCTCCTGCCACTCCAGAAATACAGATAGGTTCTGCCCCTTTATACCTTGATAGTATTAGGGGACACTGTGCACCGGTGTCTGCTAGAGCCTTATACTCCTGTGGGTTTGATGTGCCAGGCCATCAAATCCACACAGTCCAATAAACGCAATTGTCCTTTTCCTCCACCTGGCTGGAGGCAAGTCCCCTCTAATCCTGGTCATAGTATCCCTTACTCACTTGCAAAAATGACTTAGAAGTCTCTTCAAGAGGATCAGAAGTAAGGTCAGACCTCTACTCTGTCTGGGGAACTGCCCGCTTGAAACTGAAGTGGCACTTTTCCTGGAAGGATCCTCTTTTTCGGTTGTTCTTCCTTGCAACTCATGTACCTGTGCCTGTGGGATTGAGGTAGGTTGTCATTCCCACTTCCTCACATCCTCTCCGTGGTTGTGCAAGTAAAACCACAGGATGCCTTGTGGTGCATAACCTCTATGTCCTTTCTCTTGAGTAGAGAAACACCTACTCCTAACAGCTGAAATACTGGTCTGTACAGGTGAGGAGCAGGACAAATTCTCTTTGAGTTGCTGAACCTTCCAGGACAGTGTCTCCACAGCCAAAACAAGGGAGGAACAGAGATTTTCTTTGTATTGCCAGAGTTGGCCAGCCACCTCATCCACTGCTGATCCGTCTTCGCCTTTCTGTTTCATTGCTGCCAATGAGCTGGCATACCACGACGGTGTGCTCCATACAAACTTCCGCCACATGGGCCATGTGCATTGGACTTCATCAGGATCTGTGCATAACTGTGCATTCTCTGGGTCATAATAAATCATCTCCTGCACGGCTAGTTCCCTCAGGTACTGGATACCTGTCTCCATGGTGGTCCACTTGGTTGGATGACATACATTTTCACTGAAGGGGTACCTTTCCCTCATGCCTGACAGGAGTCACCTCCAGAGGCTGAGGGCTTGTGTCTTTTTCCCAATCACTTTGTCAATGCCCCCTTCCCTAGACAGGGATCCCAGCTGCTTGGCTTCCCTACCTTCTAATTCCAAGCTACTGGCCCCATTATCCCAGCACTGGATTCTTCGTGTATGTCTTCTGTATAGAGCCAACTGATACCAGCACAGCTTGGTTTTCTGGTTCAGCTGAAGTGCCTGTCACCGGGGTTTGGGTCACCACAGCACCAGTTGCATGGGTTGGAATAGCCTGTTGCAGGAGTTTGAGTGCCACAGGGAAACTAGTCTAGTTTCCCTCTCTTTCCCATGAGGGTGCTGCATAATATGGATCAGTGTTTGCTAGATACTGGCCAGGGCCCAGCACAGTTTGGTAAATTGTGCCTCTCTGGAATAGTCACAGCATTTTCCTTTCAAATATTCTATCACGTTATCAGGGTCCTGTAGTTGTTCGGTGGTGATGTCCCAAACTATTGGAGGTGAGAATTTCACTAGATACCTGCGCATATTCTTGACATGCCATGCCACCCATGACTATCCAGCCTTGGGGAAGATCGCTGTGTGATATTCTTAAATAGTTGTTTAGCCCTAAACAAGACCTGAAACACATTCAGGAGACATAGCAATAGGAACATGATGGTTTGAACATCCGATGGATATTCAAAATTCTCAAAAGCTCTTGTACCTGCCCTGAAGGAGAAAAGGGAGCTGAAAGAGGCGGGGAAAGTATCCCCTCCCTGTTTCCCCCCTAGATTGGGTGTGACAATTAATCAGTTCCAAGAGATGGTGCCCGAGGTATGGGCAGGACAGCAATGCCACATAAGTGTACCAACATAACCACATGAACAGTGATGTTGCGATATCGAAAGTTGATATTACACAGAGCAACTAAGTGATAAACCTGATCCCTCTCCCACAGGTGATAAACAGCATAGTACATAGAGCATATAAGAATGCTATGCTGTGTTATGTCACAACAATGTGACCAGTGACTATCTAACTAATATAATAAATGCATATAAAAAATTAGTTTTAGCACGCTCTGGTCAGATCTGTCGTTATCTCAACCCTTCAAGACACACACTGGACACCAAAAAGGACTGTCAGGGTTTAGCCCCAGACAGCAACAAAGAACCACGTGGTCGTCACTCACCCTCCCCCACCCCTGGCTGGGATGGGAGAATTGGATGAAAAAAGAAAAACTCGTGGTTGAGATAAAAGCAGTTTAACATAATAGCAAAAAAAGAGGAAAACAACAACAATAATACTGATAAAGGAATATACAAAACACAACTGATGTACCACCACTCACAGTGCAAAGCTGGGAAGCCCGAGCCCACTGCCCCCTCCCCTGGCCAGCTCCCCCAGCTATATACTGGGCATGGCGTCACATGGTATCTTTGGGATAGTTTAAGTCAACAGACCACCAAGTCCTGTCCCAGCTCCTTGTGAAAATTAACCCTATCCCTGCCAGAACAAGGAAAATATTGTATTTTAAAGATAATTAAAATTCAGGATCATGATTATGAGGAAGCATTACATCTTGGATAAAGAATATTCTCTACAGGTTTCAGAGGAGTTGACTTAAGCAAAGAAATCTTAATTGATACCAATATGGAAAGCGTCAGTCATGCTGCTATGTCTGACTATATTAGCAAGATACTGGGTCAATCAATTTATAATGGTTAATAATTTTCCAAATATATTACACGCATTTCACTTCATGAACAGCAATTCAAACGAACTTTGGAAACTGAAGACTTTAAATCCCAGCTGCAATCAGGAGTAGAAATTTTTTTCTTTTCTCCAAATATAGACCGTATTGTTACTGTGTACTCGCTATAAACCAGTGTAAATCAGAAAAAATTATGATGGTCTTGCTAATAGCATTTGACTAATTACATTCTGCCTGTCTTTCTCCAGCAGTTTCAGCTGAATGGTTTTTGTGCATGTCATCTGTCTTAAACACCAGTGACTTCCCCAGACGATTCCTTCTTCCTCTTTCCTCACCTTGTTCAGACATACACAAAAGCAAAAAGCTGAGAGAATAAATGGTCTTGTACCATGTTCTGAAGGTCAACAGATACAGGATTTGTAAGTCCAGCTGAAGAAAAAATTCTGAAGTCAAGAGCTTTGGTAAAGTGTGCAACAGCACTTTAAATTGAGCTTTGGCTCTATTTTAGCGTATATAGAATGGGTTCTGTAAACTACAGTTTTCTGGAGGAGAATGCTTTTTTCCCATAAGCAGCAGTATTAAGAGCCTTGAACTCACGTCCTTTCTTCTAACATTGCTGTCAGAACCTCTTCAAACCAGAACCCGAATGTTTTGAAAAGGCTGTGACTTACGTGGGCTACCATTTAGACATTTTAAAAAACAGTTCAAAAACCCATGGATATTTAGGACATGTTCATTTCAACTGCAATTCCACAATATTTTTTTTTACTTTCCATCTTCAGCTCTTCATGCTTTTTCTCTTTGTGGCAACAAAAATACATGTTTTATGTTATTACATTTTGGCACTGGGGACTTAGAATTTCACTGTGATCTGTAAAAGACATTTCTGAAAGTGGCTGTTGACTGGTTTGGTGAAATTGCTAAACTGCTTGGATTTGTAATGATGCAGCTAATTAAGTTAATTAATATTCAAAACACTTGTAAATGCTAATATCAGGAGGGAAAGAAAGAAGAGTGAAAGCTTATCCCATGAATATGCTTAATAAATGAAATTGAATTGCAGTTTAAACAAGGAAAAAATAAAATTATTTCCATTTTTGTTTGGAAATCATACTATATTTTTAGTTTCAGGCAGTGAATTTTGGCCTGGTTGCTCTTCTAATTAACCACAGAAATGGTAAGAGAATGGAAATAATTCTACTAATATATGTTTTAAAAAGTATATTTTGATACTGTGAATCATTAAAAATACATTCTTAAGAAATATGCTGAAAAAACAAGGACAAGAATTTAACTGCATGTTATAGTTATATTGAAATAGAAACAACAGAGATGTTAATAATATCCTATCTGAATATCTCCTGCATTTTGTATTTCTTTTGACTGACTGAGATATTTAAGCTCAGTAATCACCAGAACACACTACATTTATACTATAGTTATTAAGGTAGTACCAGAAGTCTTCACTGGAAAGAGTAGCTATATTATTTTAATCACTAAACCTTATTGTGTATTTCTTCCAGTGGTTTTCCTGACCACTTGGCTTATCCTGGTGAGTAAAGTTTTGCACGCGTCCATAGGCAGAGAAATTAGAAAATATAATAAAAAAATTAAGTGCTTTCCCACATTCAAAGCATTAGAAATACCAAATAATGCTGCTGATGTGAATGCCTCTCTTATTTATCTGAGGATTTCCACCACAAAGGTTTGTATCTTTCATACTTCTTTTCTTCTTCCCTCTTTTTCCCCACTTTCTCTGTGCCAGGTCTATCTCCAGTCCTTCAGGTTTTGCCTTGCTTTTAGTTCTTTATTTCTCAATCTGTTCTTTAAATATCTCTTGCTTTACACAGTCATCTTTTTCTTTAAATAGCTCACTGAACTGTAGCTGTGTAGGAATTGATTGGGAGTACATCAATGGCTCAGCGCTCCACAGGGAACTACTGAGGGCCAAGTTATCACTATGCTCTGACACAGCTGGTTCCTGTTAAGTTGAGTCTGAGATGCTGTATAGGTAGCATTAGGGTAGGTAAGCAATAAGCAGGGCTACAAGACCTTTGCATCTTATGGCTTTTCTTAGTGTAAGGGCAACACTAGATAAAACATATGTATAAAAACAAAACAACAACCACTATGGCTCATCTGTCTGTAAGGACTGTGTAAATTACTGTATTACTGAGTATGCTACTTTGCATCTTGAGGTCCTAAGGCTGCCAACCAGACCACAGCGTGTGCTGCAACTTGGCTGCAGGAGCAGCTTGAGTCTGCCTTTACCGAGGTACCCCTGTGGTTGGAAAATTAGTGTGTGATGGAGTATTCACACATGCCTCACAAACGCAGACATTATCGCCACTCCTTTGTGTAGACAATCACACCAGCACATAGTTCTGGGAAAAGAACTTAGTGAGTCTCTCGGATTAGTGAGGGAAAGACAAGCCTTTTATAGCTGGATAGTACTTTCTTTTTTTTTTAGAAAGTTTATAGTATAGTATAGTATAGTACAGCATGTAATTACAGATTATGGAGTGAAATGGAGAAGCAAAGAATAGTGCTAAACCCTTCCCTCTGTAGTTTTCATTATCTAGTCAAAAACTGGGTTGAGGATGTTAAAATCTAGATTTCAATCCACAGATCATGAATTTTCCGGTTTATTGGACAGGCCATTTCAGTTCAAGTGAAAGAATCAAATACAATTCAGTTTCAGTCACCTCCAAAGATATCATTAGCACCACATTCAGAAATGAGCTGGAGTGAGTCAAAAAAAAGAATGGATAATCTCAAATTAAACTTGTTAAGCGAGCAGGACAGGTTCTTGTTCTACTTCAGTTGTTACACTATGGTGTAATCCATGGAGTTCGGAAGAGAGACGTGAATGGAGGATAACGTTTAGAGATTTCATATGATTTCTGGTGGCAGTAAACACAGCTACTCTCTTTAAAAAAGCCACTCTTGAAATGGAAATAAAAATGACCTAATAATATGTCAAGCATTATTTTCAAAAATGTTACACCTATGATGGATTATTTAAATAAAATGCTGAGTTAAAGGCAGGAATGAAAGAAAGGGGAGTGCTTGGCAGAAACCAGTGAATGGAGGTTTATCCCTGTTTGCAAATTGTGTGTGGAGGGTGAACACTCTTGTTCAGAACATGCCATACGCGTTCATGGTTATTATACATCTATGGGGAACATGCTGCTCATTTGGCTAATTCTGGCCAATTTTGGTGGCTTTTTCTGAGACTATTTTTAATTTGCTGTAATTTATCCTGCTTTATTCCTGCTGAGGATGCAGGCATGCGTTCATGTGGAGCTCAGCAGGCACACCTTTCCTTATCTTCCAGGTTACTGATGCTGCTTGAGTTGTGGAGATACTCATCAAGACAGTGGAGAAGGAAACTGTAGTCCAGACAGAGACCAAGTGAACCACTGCACTTAGACAGATGAAACTTGGGAGCTCTTGCACGCATTTTTGCAATGATGTAGAGAGTGAACTAGGTTAATTTTATTTGCAGAACAAACTCTTGATAGTCAAGACTAAAAAGTTGCAGACTGTCTACTTGCATTTGTCTGTTATCTATGTGTTTATCTTGGTCTCAGTCATTCAGTCTGCGCTGTAGCTGTCTTTCATTAATAGCTATGCCCAGTATGCACTCTCGTGCCTTTGCAAAATATGGTAAGGTCTATTTCCTGCATTTCATGTCAGAGAAAACGTATGAGGAGAGAAACATTTCTCTCATTCTGGCATTTGCAGTTTTCCCTTAATGAGAGTTATCTGTGTCTATACTGAAGAGAAAAAAATATAGAGATTAAGAGAAATTTAATCTTAAAAATAAATGGTAAAATATGAGCCTATCATGACAAACTCAGAGTGGAAAATGGGATTTGAAGAATAATTTCTGAATTTTTCATTCACGCGAAACAAGCAAAAAAAATAGGGGTTGAAAGAAGGATGAGGAATTCCAGGAAATCATCTGATTTTTCTTTAGAAATGTTCTTGTACATTTGCATTCTCTTGCTTTGTAAGATGCAATTGCCCATGTAAAACAATTTGTTATGAACATATGGCAGTAGAAGGACAGAAAACCCACTAGAATAATTCTCTGTGTCACCAGGGGGATTGTTTGAAATGACATAATGGTTAACACCTAAGAAGGCAGGAAGAAAGTGGAAGAATTCTGGCAGACCTGGAAAATCCAGCATGCTGCTTGTGCAGAAACATTAACTTAAGTTGCTAACTTGCAAAATGTGTCTCTAGATTTTAGTTAAGGTAAAAAATTGTGACTGTCTCAGGCTTGCGAGAACACCTTTTTACATAATCAAATGACTTAGAAGACAGCTTTTAAGCTGAGCTCAGCTGCATAACTCTCTAAACGTACTTACCTATCCATTCCAGCTGTGAAATTAAATTCATTAGCTTAAAATTCAGATAAGCAAAGGAACCAGCAGCTAACATGCTGTACTCCACAACTGGGAATCTTTTAGAAAACAGTGTGTGTATAGTTCTCAGGTGTTTCAGTGAAAAGACCAGTATCTCGGTTTAACTTTTCTTTTGACTGTCAGGACCAAACTGGTAGACATTGCACTAAAGTGCTCAGGTTCCATTTTGGCAGCTCTGATGTGCAGTAATTCCTGGAGGAGACTGATGACAAATAAGCTGGAGGAAGCTGCATCCTGAACTGCCAGAGTTGTTTGGTAAGTGTTTAAATGTCAAAGTTCTACCATCATTCACAAGGATCTTTATGTCAGCTGAATCACAGCAGCTCAGCTGATGGGTAGTACCTTGTGTGACTGTCATATTTCATTTGGATTTGGTCATCTGCCAATGTACTTACATATACAGAGATATACCTCAAGGCTAATCATTGTTATCAAGGATAATCATTACTATTAAGGATAACAAGATGCACTTAAACAGGCAGGGACAAGTTTCACACATAACACTTTCAATATACTTGTCCCAGAGAATTTTTATTTCCTTGCCTGATGGAGATAGCTGTCCTGATCTACCGCATGTTTTAAAGAAGTGAACTTAATTGCATTCAGTAATTCTAATTTATACTGGCATTACTCATAAGATACGTAAGACACTGGTAGGATTTGAACAAGCTCTCTTGTCATTAAATTCAATGAGAAATGGAGGTACCGAACAGCTTTAAAAAGGAGCACAACAATTCAATGACTAAGGATCTTGTTTCATGGGAATTTATAAAAATAAAACCAATTATGTTATTGTTTGAATCCACCTTTGGCTACTGAGCATTTAGGCCAATGAAGCAGTGCTATTCTTTTAACTCAGTGCTGGTGTGTTTGGGTTCTGCTTCACAGCATGTGAATGAATATTAAAACATTTTTAGTTTGTAGCATTGCAATAGACTTTCACTGCAGTTTCAACTCATATATTGCAGGACAAAGAAAAAACATAACTGGAAGGCAATATTAAAGATGGGTTAGGGCATGTTGGCAGAGGCAGAGAGAGCACCTGGCTCCTAGGAATGTGCTGAACACTTGGTCAGTTCTCGGGAAAAATGAACGGTCATGGTCCTGGTCCCTTGTAATGGTGGAGCCATTCCAACTTTACTGAAAATATTGGGAGAGGGGAAACTCAAGGTGAAAGATTTAAAAATTTTGTCAGTTAACTAGTAAGCTTGACATAAAAACCATACAGATAGAAAGATATATAAAATGCTATCATTTTAGGAAGAAGGGCGAACCCACACCTTATAGACTGGTTCAATTCAAAATACAAGACAAAAAGTAACTCAAGTGATAAGCTAAATGGCAGCAGAATCAAACCTATAGATAGGTACTTAAAGATCGAGTTTTCAGAATAGCTAAAAAGCTAGACAGAATATTTTACATTTTCCTGGTGTTTTGTAAGTTGCATTAATAAGTTGATTTTATTTTCCCTCTAGAAACTGGGAAAGCTGACTTAGAACACTATTAAACAAGGGCTATAATTGAAAATCCATAAAAATAAAGAAATGAGTTGACTTTACCCTTTGAGATTTTTGGAAATACTGCTAATAATCTGCCTAGAGACTTAATAGAAACTCTAGTAGCATTTTTCATTCTCTTTTCCAGTTAATTTTTTCTACCGAGTCAAATGCTGAAGTTTCAGTGAGCTTATGGAGATGACTGTGCTGTGTGTTCACTTACAATTGCATACTGCAGTTTCCCACCATAAAGCCATCCATGATATGAATTTTCTCTGAAAAGAAAAGTGTTAGTCTCTAGGGATTACAATTCTTGTAACTGTCAAGAAGTTTAAAATGTTTCTTAGATGAAAGCAGATGTTCACTTACACTTGAGGATGGTTGAATTTTGATGGATTAAAATATGTATTTTTACCATTTTCTGAAAAAAAAACAAACCAACCTGTGGGTATATATTATTCTCTTTGTGTGTGTGCGTGTGCATGTATGTGTATAGTTTGTGTGCTGTGCTCTCATTAAGAAATCATAGACTAGAAATTGCAACACCCAGCAGTGGTGTAGTTTTTACAAAAGTTTTAAACCATTTAAACAAAAACTATTGAATGGCGAAGCATTGTGAACTTTTTTTTTAATACAATATTCATAATATAGAGCCATGAATTGGATCAATAGCATTTTAATCATGTGAATAAATACGAACATATTAATCTTTCAATTTATTGCCGCTTCATTGGAAGAAGAGGTCACATGAAACATCATGTTCCTTAGAGCAGAGGGCTACTAGCCTTCTATCCTCTCTTTCAAAACCTTGCTTTGTTTCTTTTGCAAATTCACATGCTCTTTCTTATTTTTGAGAAGCTTATTTCTTGTAATTCATGATATTTAATGCTTTGATTTTAATTTTGACCGTACCAGATCCTGTACTTACTAGCAAAACTTGGATGATTTCATGAGCTTGCACACCACTGTTAGCCACAGATTGTGCTAACAGGTCTTAAGTTAGCTACTTGGAATATATTTGTGCCAGGCTGTTCTAAACATAAATTTTATAAAATATCAAGCTATAGCCCAATTTCCTGGACTACAGTCTTTCTCTCTCTAAAAGGCTCTCTATCAAGGGGCACATTGTTCAGTGTATTTCTGGATGCTACAGTTTTGCAAGTGTCATACAAAGGTTTCATTGTTCTTTGTTATCCTATACATACAATTTTTTTAACTTTTTTTTTTGTTTAAATAAAGAGGTGTGGAAAAAGCGGTCTTATCTTGTATTATCTGTAACTGTTGTTGCATGCATGGTTACTTTTTTGTATCTTCAGCAAACACTACCCCTTTCATTCATGCATATTTTGTTACCCAGATTTTTTTGAAAGAAATTTTGAAATTCAATTGACCTTATTAAACTGAACTGAAAATCTGAGAACTTAAATCCTAAAACTGTACAAGAATCCAGCTTGCCTAATTCTGATCTCAAAATTTGTATTATGGATGATTCAGACTTTCTGAGTCAGACAGCGTATACAAAAAAGGAAAAATGTTTCTTGACGCTGCTGCTGAATCCTGACTTACTCAAAAACATTGTATCAGCATCTTTCCTCCCTCATAATGGTGGATTATTCTGAATTTTTTCTCATTTTCTAATGTTAGAGTCTTTTTTTCTCTAACTCTTCTTATCTGTTACCACAAAGCTCTTAATAAATCCAACAGTTGTATTCCCAAAACACATTCAAAAGATGTAACTACCTAACAATTACTTGTGCCAAAATCCTGAACTAATTGGATTTGAAATTTCAGGCCAGATCAATAATAAAAATAGGCCATAACTTTTTAATGGAGTTTAATCTACACATTTTTCAATAGAAAAAATCCTTTTCTGGAGAGTAACAACTGTTTCTCGCTTGGATTCATATTTATTTCCTTCCATGCAATGTAGCATTTGTTTGGCTGCAGGTTAAATTGTCCTAAGAGAAAGAGAAAATGAGAGCTTGTCTGCCTATTAAAGACTAAATTTGGATCCATAAATGAAGACTCTATCATAAGAGACGTCTTGATATTTTCAATATTTCATAGAAATAGTAGTCTCTGGACAAGAAGGGTCTCAGCTGATGTTCTCAACATTTGCCTCATTCTGCTGTAGTTCATCTCTAAGTTGTTATTGTACATGACAATGATTGCACCTGAGCAGAAAGTGAATAAGCTTTCCCCAGTTGTCAGAGTCCAGAAGTGCAAGGATTACTTCTATGATGCAGTTATTATGGTCATCCAGGCAGGTGAAGTGAGAGATTGGATATGGCAGTAATGTAATTTGACAGCTCTTTTCCTCTTATAAGCTTCAGTGAGATGCAGAAGGTCTGGGGTGTAATGGTGGAGCCATTCCAGCTTCACTGAAAATATTGGGAGAGGGGAAACTCAAGGTGACAGATTTAAAAATTGTGTCAGTTAACTAGTAGGCTTGACATAAAAATCATACAGATAGAAAGGTATCTAAAACGCTATCATCTTAGGAAGAATTCACTTTGATGTTTCAAGAAGATACAAATCGTCTCAGAGCAGATGATTACAATGTTAATTAGGGAGAATGTTTCAAAGCAGAGTTAAAAGGAAGAGAAGAAAAATAAAAGTTGGCATCAGGTGATGCCACTAGTTGAAATGAACTCTGACTTTCACCAAAAACATTGTTTAAAGAATTCGGATATTTGCAGTCAGAAGCAGAAATCGACACGGCCAGTATTAGAATATTTAAAAACAGAAAACAGAATAGTCCTGGAATAAATGCCTGCAGGGAAATTTCTTTCCAATTTTCTCATTTAGGTCAAGGAAGAGGCATTGATCCAGGATGCCTGTGAATGTGGTGTCAGACACAAATAGCCATGGTGGGCCTGAAAGGTTGTTAGCCTAAACAAGAAATGCAAGACCACAAGGACCACAAAAGAATTAATTCTAAGTTTTACCAACAGTTTGACAAAAGACATATTAAATTAGTGGAAGAAACTTCTTTCTACAATAGATTTCCATAAAGTTTTGGACAATGCAGTTACTTTCTTCTTCTGTCACTTATGTGAGTGACTCAGCAAAATATGAGTAAGACGGCTTCCCCGTTCTGGATACTGCAGGAGAAATCTGTTGGCCTGTAAAGTCCTCGACTACTAGAGTAATGCCACCTATATCAAAGCATGAATGATGGATGGATGGATGGATGGATGGACAGACGAATGGATAAACAGGTGGGTAGATGAGTAGATGCATTACACAGAAATGGAAAATAATTCAGTAGGCAAGAGTGTATACTTGTAGGTGTGTGGATGCTGGTAAGCAACGTGAGCTAATTATTAAAGAATGTTAAAACATTGATGCAGGAAGAATTCAGCATCACTGAAGGACTGGCATCTGTGAAGGCCACTAAGAGTGTTTCTTGATTATAGATGTCTGTTTGCAAAGGGTAACAGAGAGATAGTATTTTGGGGTAGTTCTACGTCACCAACAGTACTTCAGCACATCACTTGGAGAGTATTTTACTTCTTCAAAGAGTTTTATAAGGGTTCACTAATTCTTACAGTGTTCTCAAACCAGGAAATGAACGATGTGAATTTGTTCAGGTGGAAGAGTGGCATGACCCTTGACCTTTTTTTTTTTTTTTCTTTTGTAAAGTAGGAGTAGGCTCTAATCTCTCCAAAGAATAGATACACCTCCCTACAGCCTTGAGATTGTCCTCAGCAGTCCTGGTCCAGGGAATTGAAATAGATAATGAGGTTTACTTGAATCTCATAGTCAGGGGGACTCAGAACTGGAGAGAAGTGGGATTTAAGATGCAGTCTCATTCACGGAGTTTCTTTTCTGGCTACTTCTAAGCAACTGCTCTTTACTCACTCTTGTAGATCCCCCTCTGAGACCAGCATCTCTCTGCAACGTCTCCCCACCTGCTGCTTGTAGACCCTACATCTTTGCTCCAGGGGAAATGCTTACTGAAGCTCAGCATCATGATTCCCAGCACAACAGGACCGAAATTACTTTTCTGTATGCAGCTCCAAATCACAGGCTCAGTCCCAGATCAACACTAGTGGTCTAGATTATTAATTTTATTGCCTCCCTATTTCCTGTCCCAGAGTATAAGTGGAGCAAGATGTAGTTTTATGTTCTGTGATTGCACAATTCCTATGTTCTGGTTCACCTATATAACATGTTATGCCAGCACTACAGGTCCTAATAGTACTACTGCTATTTCTACAAATACAACTACTATTGCTGTTATTAGTACTAAATATGACACCTTGGCGAATATAGTCATAAATATGTATCTCTTTCCTCAGTATCTTAAATCCAACTCTATCAGAAGGAAGTCACACGGTGAAGTAACAGAAGACGAAGGTTTCAAAGGTAATGTATAATTACAGCAGAGTATAGTAATTAATAGATTGTCCATATAACCACAGTAATTTTGCATCACCTATTACACACCTACCAGTATATTTGCTCTATTGAGTCCTTTTGCATTGTGGCAGCGATAATGTCATATACAGTACTGGATTGTGCTTAACAGTGTACCAGTCCATCCCTGTTCCGGATTGAGTGTCTTCTATTACATTTAGACTGCTGTATGCTGATATAAAATAGAAAGTTGCAGTGATAATTACATGGCCCAAATGCTGGTCTTTGCATCGTCACGGCTCAGTCAGGTCTAATGCTCTGAGTGTAAGTCTCAAAAATTGGCTTCTGTGTTGCACTTCCGAGCAGGCAGGATGTGAATATATGTGTTTAAAGCACAGCACTATGGCCATCTCCTGTTCTCTGGTACCATGTTCTCAGGACTAATCTGGGAGAGAAGCCGTGGTGCTACCTTGGGCCACCCATGTCAGGGTCCCTGCCGGAAGGCACGTTTCCTAGCCAAAGCCACAACCAGAACCCTGCCAGACCTGGTGCCACGGTCCCGTGTGTTTTGGAAGCTGTAGTGAGTGAACCGAATTTCCAGTACAGTTAAAAGGGAACTGAAAGGTCTGTGAAAATACAGCCTTTTTATTTACTGTTTTACTTACGGTACTTAAATATACTTAAACTGTGACACTTAGATGCTTTACTTTAAGTGTCTACTTAAAAAAAACATTGACTGTAACTAGAGGAAAACTAAGAAAATTTTTGGTCATTTTGTCACAGGTCAAGGGCTGAAAAATTCAATAAAATCAGAATGTGCTGATCTACTTGAAGTTAAAATCTTCTGAGATGTCAAATTATGGTACATACAGAGCTTTTAATTATGACACCTGAGTACTTCCATGTCCTTGGCAATTCTCTGTTGCGGTTCTAGAGACAGCAACAACTGTCCAGAAATATCCTGGTCCTTTTCAAGAGCAGGGCACTTCACATTTCCATAAAAAATTCTTGACACAATGTAGAAATAAATTGCTACATCAGTAGAAAACTACTTAAACATGTTATTAACACTTTACAATTCATATTAATGGACTAATCTGTACTTCTTTGTTACCTTCTCAGAAGGGAATCCTTTGCACAGGCTTTGCTTTGTATTGTTTCAGAAATTGCTCTCAAATGTGCAGTTTAACTTTCTTGCTATCAGTTTACCAAATCCTTATGCAACATTCAGAAATTGTAGAGGAAAAAAAAACCAAATCAAAACATACCTAGTGTTCTACTTTTCCAGTGTGCAGAAAGTAATTACGGTGTCCGAAACAGTGGAAAGGGTACAGGAAGAATTATCAGGTACTGTCAAAACAGTTTGAATCTTCTACTGTAATGACTGAAAAATATATAATAAATATAACAAAGTACTTTACAGACACTTATCAGAAACCTAAGTCATTTGGGAAATAAGTAAAGGATAAAGGTTGCTTCACATGTGTGCTCATTGAAATATAAATATATGTGTATATACGTGTATATATATGAATATACAGAGAAGTAAAGCAACCTCTAGAACTGAGTAAAACAATTGTCTGACAACACACAGCTCTATGTAACAATACGAAATCATCACATACCATATATATGTAAAAGTGATGGGGACTTTTAATTAGACAGAATGTAATTATTTGCTCTGGAGTTCAGCCAGCAAACTGGCATTAGCGACTTTGCTCTCAGAACTAAACAAGCATGTGTAGGGATATCTCCGGTAAAAAAGAAAGCTACACTGCAGGTTAGATGCTAAGGCATACGACTTCCAATAAACATGGATCAGGCAGATGGGCCATATTTTACCATCTTCTAGAACTCTATTTAGGTCTATTTTTTCTTTGTTGCTAGCATTTTGTTGCACTCTACAGGAGCAAAGAAAAGAAATCCTGACTACTAATGGCAGAGCATTGTTTCCTATTGGGTGTTTTGTAACTGCCTTTGGTGACAAGCAATAGGCCCTAATCCAGGGCTTTAGCAGAGTTGACAGAGCCTTGAAAGCAAAAAATAATTGTGAAATTTCACACTCAGCATTATGCTATTTGTAAGTTGAGACTCTGAGTCTTGAAGGATTGGGAAAAGACGGAGGGAACAAATTTTGTATTGGAAAATGGCAAGTATTAATTTGACATCATAAAGAAAATATTTTTTCTTGGGTATGACTGTCCACTCTGCTTTCTCATTTTGTAAAAAGACATCTTTCCTTTGCTTTTCAAATACTTTTGGGTTACATTTTAAATTTCACTGGGTGAGACTGAAGGAAATAATACTGAGCATGCAATTGCATCAGGTCACATTCAGACCTTCACATTACACATCCCTGGCAGTCAGGGATGTGTAGTGATCCTTTCCCACCCTGACATCCTCTCTAACTTCAGAAGATGAAAGCCATCAGATTTCTAAAAGTTGCTCTGCCTCCCCAGTCGAACACCGTAGTACGTACCAGTATTTTACATTTCTAGATATACCACCATTTCTACAGAATGACGTGTAGGTTATGTCATTCTGATCAGAAATTCTACTGGTTTGCACTCTGTGGTCCCCTTTTCATATGACGCATACCTCCATCTTTGGACACTTCATATTGAAGCAAGAAAATACGGTGCAATATCTTCTACTGTGCAACTGACTTCCATGTCTCATTTTATAATTACACTGCCATTTTGCATGAGAACCAAGAAAAAAACAAATGCCTTACATGTTTTCTGTAGGTCTTCGCTCTCAAGATAATTAGATAGTATCTTTTTCAACACTTTCCTTAGCCTCTGCTGGTTGCTGTTCATTTCTGCAGTTCAGGATCACGAGTTTTACTCCCTGATAAGATCTGAGATTTAGAAAAACACATATGGCAGAACTGCATTTTTCAGAATAGTCCTCTTTACCACTCTGCCTTCTTCAGGCCTGGTCTCTGACTCTGAACTAAAACTTAAAAGTCCTAGGAAACAGGAAAGTGGAAATTGTTTCTCAGCAGGAATTAAGATTTTTTCCAGTAGCAGAGCATGTATACATGGCATGTCTTGAAAGAAGTGAGTCAGGCTTTCCTGTCAGAGCAGCTCCCCGGGCTCACCTCTTACTTTCATATATTCGTGCTTTATGACAATTCCTGCCCTTGGAGCTCCACGCAGATGATAACTATGACAGCAGTTGATTCAACCTGAGATAAGCACAGGGAAGCCATTTCCTAATAACTATCACTTCACCCTGCCACTAGTTCCCATTGCAGTGTATGTTGCACAGCACTAACATTGTGGAACAAAGACATTGAAAACAAATAAAAGTTCACCTGGTATGGACTTCTGCAATTCCCTGTCGTCTGTGTGCAGTGGCTACCTAACAGCTGATCATCGGTGTTTAACCCCGATAAGAAATGCTAAATCGAAGTCATTATTTCTAGGTATGCCCACACACAAAACCTGTTTGTGAGACATTGTTTGTTACCCAACTTCAGGCAGAGCAGTGTTTGGCTACCTCTGACAAAGCTCTTCAGCTCTGAAAGGGATATCAGTTGTACAGCACTCAGATAATTAGTCCATTTTTAGAGGAGATATCGTTCTTACATGTAAAACAAGATGCTATTTTATTCACATTACAGCCAATAAGAGCTTTGCTTTTGCCTTCAAAGGGGACAAAATGCTATCTACGCATCCACAGCAAAACCTTCTGTGTAAACAATTCTAAACTTTCCCTGGGAAAGGGAAAGGGAAAGGGAAAAGGAAAGGGAAAGGGAAAGGGAAAGGAAAAGGAAAAGGAAAAGGAAAAGGAAAAGGAAAAGGAAAAGGAAAAGGAAAAGGAAAAGGAAAAGGAAAAGGAAAAGGAAAAAGGGAGGAAAAAAGAAGGATCCTCAAGGGACCCAGTTTCTATCGTTGGCACTCGACACTGCTTTGGTCATGCCTGGTAGCAAATAGTAGAAAGGGAATGAAAAACAGATTTAGACTCTTCCAAGTTTCAATTTTTCATTTCAGAACAATTGAACTTTTTATAGGGTGACTGAAATAACTATTGCTGGACTAAGGAATCTGGAGTCTGGTGCAAAATCCCTTGGACTCTGTTCAGGTTCCTCCCCCAGTCCACGGGGTTCGGATCAGGCACTCAGATGCCATGCATGTAAAAGCCATTGTCGTTTTGGCATCTTATGTTGTTTTCCTACTTAGCACCAAATTTTCAGAAACAAAGGATTAAAGATTAGGAACAATGCCGAGGAAAAATGGATTGTACAAATGACAAGGATTGTAAATTGTGTCAGAGTGTGTTGTAAAGCTCCTCACAGATCTCACATAAGCTACAGAGATGCAGCCTGCATATCCAGAAAGCAGACGTTCCCTGCCACAATTTTAAAAAGAGGCACTTATCAAGCTACACATTGTTCAATCACACAAATACTTCTCTTTTTTTCTCAGTTTCCAGAAAGATATTTTGCTCATGCCATATTAGAATGACAATGGCATCTAAGTCAAGGCTAAGCCCACAGCAGAGTGATGAGCATCCTATCTGAATGTGGGGTACATGTATAGTTATAGCACAAAGCATCATTTTATCTTTGTACACCCCCTGGATGTTTGCTGCAATTATCCGGCAATACGATTTTCAACAGTAAAAAGAAGTAGAAGAAACACTTGTAGATTGGAACGTTGCATTGAAAAAAAAAAAAGAATAAGAATTAAACCCTTTCTTGCATGTGTTGTAGATTTTCTACATGTGCACACATGGACACAGGCACAGACACACACACCAGGCATTGAATAGGCTGTTTGATATTTAATCTGAATGCAGCTGTTTAGATATTTGCTTGGTCTGAGTCTGGATTTTTCATTAAAAATATGTGGTTAACAGCAGCCAACCTGATTTGCATGTGTGTGTGTCTGATTTGTTCACCGCTATGCCTCCTGTGTCCTACATCTTAATCACATCCAGGCACCCGCCCCATTACATTACCAGAAGGGAAGTGATGGACATCCCTTGACTCTCTTCATGACCCCCTGATAATCCTGTTTCACACACAGGCTCCCTGCTGTATGAAACACAAAAGCTGCCACTGTAGTTCTTTACTTCCAGTCGATATTCTGACAGACTTGATCTAGCAAATTAGTATGCTGTGGTAGGGGCACGACAAAAGACCCTTTTGACACACTCTGAATCGATACAAAGGCCAACAGAGAGCCATTTCACCGTAGTTCTGTTATTTTTCCCCTTTTGATGACCCTTCTTCTTCTTCTTTTTTTTTAGCTTGTATGACCTTGTCAGATTTAAAAACATAATGCTAGAAAAGTCATCCTTGCACAGGGGAAGAAAAATCTAAACATTCAGAAATGCAAGAATACCAATGTAAAATTAAAATACAGCTGGAATAGAGGAGTAGAGATTTTCTTGTGTGAATTTGTTTGTCCTTCACACTGCTGAAATCCCTACATGCTTCAAATGTCAGAATGTAGAATTAAACAGACTGTTCTGGACATGGATGCTGTGTTACATCTGAATATTATTATTCTTTCTTTATAAAAAGACGAACAGTTCATCTTAGAGTATTAAACATGTATGTCTTAGTCATATTTCTTGGTATGAAGGATCTTGTAATAGCATGATATATTTTACAATTAAAAAATTGTAGTCACGTTTACTTAATTTCTGAGGGGTTATGCTGTGAAATTTGCTGAATTTATGCTGATATTGATCATACCATGCACAGAAAAATACTTTTCAGTATGTGCTATGTATTAAAAAAAATCATAAAGAACAACTTAATTTGTTTCTGAAAGTTTGTCTCAAAACATTGCACTTGGTCAAAATGATGATATTCATAAACTACAGACTTAATTGACTTGCATCTTTAAGCAATATCACTGCACATATTTCTCTACTTCTGCAAGAATTACTCGTTTTTTCAGAGTTTAGGTTTACACCTTAGCCAATTTAATAGGTTTTATGTTGACCAAATCTATGTAATAGATTTACATTTTAGTCTTTAGGAAACATACATAAATGAGGATGACAATTATTTATCTCATAATAGATACTTACTTGTTACTATATCCAGGTACACATAGACACTACAACTTTGCCTTATCATCATTTTAAAGGTGCAATTATTTCATAATCAGGTCTAATTATGGTAATTTACATGCTTTCATGTTGTTCTTGAAGAATGATCCATCCTCTTAAATGAAAACAAGCACTCAGATAATCTATATTTTCTTTCTCATACTAACAAACTGAAAAATACCTACTCAAAGTCACTTTCTAAACCTAATCTTCAAATTTTAAGTTTTCAAGCTGAATGAAAACTTAAGTCAATAAAAAATGAGACATTCCCAGCTTTAGAAAGCACTTTACTGTAACTCACAAAGAAGCATTTTCCAAAAATACAGGTGCACAAATTACTCCTAGTATTTGCTGTACAGTATGTACATTTGACCTCTGCCGCACTTCGGCATTTTTCAACACATAAACCTTGTTCTCTCAAATAGAACTACTATATAGACACAAGGGATAAAGCATATTGTGTAAGAAATTCAGGCCACTTCAGACAACTCAACTTGAGAACAGAGGCAAAATTACACTAGCTATTCCAATTCCTCTAGCAGTTTTATCTAGCCCAAGATTACCGGACTTAATCCCCTCCCCCAAAGCCCCCAAAGCACAGGGTGACATTCTCAGCTACCAGAAACCAGTGGCCCACAAAAGAACTTTTGCCATTTACACCAACTCAGATCCGCACTGAGAGATTGCTTTATTGAGAAATGTATCGTATTTCACTGAGACAGAGCACTATGTCCTGAGATAAATATAACATAAATTTGTATGAAGCAAAAACTACCCTTAATCTTATCATAGTATCCATGCTCACATGATCTTTATGAAGTCCATATTTGCATATCAATAGATTGCATTGTAACTTCAAGCCACTAAGACAGAAAACTGTTAATATGTACAACAATCCTGACATATGTTAATATTCCCCCTTACAGGGAAAAAAGCCTACAGGATATGGCAATCATTTTAAAAGAGGTTAGGCTAACAGCTGCAGCATAACTTCACTTCAAGGACAGCAATGGATGTATCTTGCCAACAGGATCCTCTTTTACCTAAGTTGGGTGTGCCTCTTTCCCCCCATTAGACAGCGAACCAAAACAAACACAATAATCCTCAAGCTGGGTATAGAAAATGTTGCATGGCAAGTATGTGTCTCAAATAAAACACCCCTACTGGTATTTTAAAAGCCTTGTTTTACATTTGCATCTGCTTTTTTCAGCCCAAGCAAAACCTTGGTTTATGGGCAGCTCAGCTCTGAGACTCACAGCATCACAGGTGCAGGGCTGGAGGCTGCCAGGATCTGGACAGAGGGAAGGAAGAAAACAAAAGGAGGAGGGGTCGCCTTGGCATCGCTTCTTCCCAGTCGTGCATGTTAGACCATGCTTCATTACATAAAGCTAATTAGGGACTGGTTACCACCACTCCCTTTGCTCACTGCTTAACCTTCTTCCTCAAAATTTGCCTCTAGTAGGGATTTCTCCCAGGGGAACTGGTGCTATCCTGATTTCCAGATTTACAATTCCAAATTCTTCCTTTAGCTATCTTTAATTCTCGCTAGTTACTGGTGTCAACCTGCAGTGCTAATGTTCTAAAACTATATAGCTGCCAGGAAGTTGCCCAATATCTGCCCTATGCTTGTGCATCCTGATGGACTCATCCTCCTCCAGAATCCTACAGGCTGGACCTCTTTTTTTAGCTGTTATTTTTTACCATAAAGAAAAAAACCTTTAGGTCTGTGTTTGGCAAATTCTATCACTCCAAACTCTGCCTCCTCCTTCAGATAGGACAGTGTCATGTTTTCTGCCTGTAGGGTGGGACCAAGCACCCTATCATCCAGAGGACTAAGCCAAAAATCCCTACAACTCAGTTCCCTCTTTCTGAGATGCAGAGGGGCGAGCTCTTTCTCAGCAAATCATGTGGGCTGGGCACAGCCGGAGCAGCACTCTTGCATTTTCTGACAAGCTTTTAGGAGAAAAAGAATGCAATAATGCAAAGAGACAACGTCAGGCTCTGAAGGAAGAGGCAACATTTTGACTATTAGTAAATCTCATTGTTAAAATATGTTAAAAGTTTCTATTTGTGCCAAATACTTTCTATGTGGTGTGTGCAAGTTTATTAATGCCTATTCCTTTTTTTACAAATGCCTGAAATTCTTCATAAACACATAAAATACAATGGCTATATCTGCACAGTAAGGAAGGATACAACAATACTAGTAACTTAAATATGTCCAGAACTTTTTTCTGGAACTGACAACAGCTGACATGGAATAGCAAGTCTCTGCAATGTTCAATCCTCCTACTCACCAGAATAGGAAGGTAACATCCAGACTGTCTTCTGGGAAAGCTGTCTTGCCATTGTATCTGTGTTGAGGAACTGTTAGGAGGTATTTTATTGCCATGGGCCAGAAGTATAGGAAGGGACTGTTGTAACATATTGCCAGTATGGGTGCTGATGAGTTCCTGAGCCTACAAGTATACCTAGGCACTGTTTAATAGTGTAGATATCATCTGCTGCTCCGATAACTCAACTGATCCTAGTCTTTTCCACTTCAAATAATACTTCCCAGGTGGCTCTCAGTGCCTATTCTTCCATGTTTCAGAATAAAAAAAGAGGAAATCTGCCTGGTTTAAAATGCATCTGTAGGTCTCACTGTGATTTAACAGGGGTTTCACATCTCAGTAGCTCCACTCACTGCAGGACAGTCAGTTCTGATTTGTGTTCGCTTGAAATCAGAATCAGCCTGCTATGCATTGACTAATACCTACCGCATGAACATCAATTTTTAACTTCTGCAAAGCAAACAGTAGACTCTATTTTGGAGTTTGTCTTCTCTTAGTCTAGTCACTGACCTCAGAGAGAGCTTCATCAAAATAAAGATAGAAGGATTTAGCCCAGGAAAAGTGAAACCTTTTATTTCATATACTGGATAAAGGCAACGTGGTGTGCTTCTCACCCATATATGTATTTTGAAATCAGTGTTATTTATTTGTGCTTACTATTTGCCTCATCTACTATACTATTGCTACAATTGTCTCTCATATCTACCTCTCCTAAGCACATCATAGTTTACCTTTAGCATGCTGCCTGAAAAAAAGGAAGAGAAAACATTCCAGCTTAAATCTTTCATTTATTGCAGGACATTTTTCTGCAGCTTCAGTAAATGAATAATCATGTTTATTTTATTCTCATCCAAGAATCTCAAGCAACTGACACAGTGTGTAGTCAGCTAAATGTCATCCTCTATTAATAAGAACATGTAAACATAATCCAATATTCAAAAAACAAACACTCAAGAACTGGTGTCTTGCTGTACCTCTAGAATCAGCTCCTCAGCTGGTATGAATCCACATGGCAGAAGCACTAAATTGTGGCACATAATGTGCGTGTCTACGAGGATGGCAGAATTCAGATTTCTAATTGACAGTGGACCCAGTGTGCTTCACTAGAGCATGCAGACGAAAGCCTCAGGCTGGCCAGATGAAAGCACGAAGATGTACGGTCAGAGCATCTTAAAAAAGCTAAAGTGTTTAGTCCCTTCTGTCTACCACTGGGTGTGAGATTTAGAGAGGATGAAAGGATGAAATACAATGACATATAATAAGAAAAGGGAAGGCAACAGTGATGATTTCTTCACAGTATTCTGAAGGATTCTTCGCTGTTTTATTATAGCTCATGCTCCACTTGCCTTCTTGCCTTTATCTAACTGTATCAGACCACAATTTTTGATACCAGCAGCATGTAAAACTGTGTTTCTGACATTATTGCACTACCTTGTAATAAACTGAGAAAAACTCTCCTAGTCCATTCTAGAGAAAGTGTTGAGTTCTACCAGGAAATGTCAGGAGTCAATATACAATTTTTCTCCCTAATTTGACTACAAACCATACCTAAATTGACTACATATTCAACCATGCTAGTTGAATTTGCACTGATCTGTACTGCACTTGTGCCAAGCTGCAGACCAGCAGGACTTCAGGGGGAAATTCCAGTGGCCCACCTCCCACAGCCAGAGGTGATAACGGCTGAGGGAGGAGATTTCAAGGAAAAAGCTTTGTATGGACAAGGCTGGGACAGAAAATAGCAAAACGAAAGATGAATCCAAAAAAAGGAGGCACTTTTTAGGCAAAATTCTTTGTCTGCATTTATCTGGTCAAATTACACATTTTTTAAAGGATGATTTCATTAAACATCCTTCTCCCTTCACAATATCTTCCTGTCAATTGCTGGCAAACCCTGTCTGCACCCTCCTGTCCCTCCACCAAAATGAAAACAAATATGCAACAGGCTTCACATTCATTATTTCTTCAAGAGTAATAAGAGAGGTAGAAACCAAAGATTTGTTTTCACATTCTCAAAAACAGAAGAAGAAAATAAATAAATAAATAAATAACCTCAAGACTCATTTCAGGGAAAATAAACAAATCTACATTCCTTGCAGGTCACCTTTAAAACTTCAGGCTGCCTTTTATAATGAATAGTACTTATATTCACTTACTAATCTCCTCACATATTACAGATTTCACAAGTGACTTGTGAAGCTGAATTGCTATAGCAGTTTGTACAATTCCCATGTTATTCATTGTTTGTCCGTTTTCTTCACCCAAATTGGAGAGAACGCACTTTTAAAGTAGCTGTCAAAGTGTGACTCATCTGGCAAGTCAGTAATTACTTTTCATAAAGTAATATGCCAGAACACACAGAATTCATAAGAATTGTAGAAGGTACTGGGACATATGAACATAGATTCCTACCTACCACTTTTCACAGTTCAAATAATCATAAAAACCCCTTTAAAGTATAGAACCAAATGCATAAATTCACCCCTTAAGTGCAAAAGGAAAAATACCGTTTTCAGAATACATATTTTTAAAAAGAGCTTTCAAGGAAATATTGAAGAAAAAAACCCTACACTTTTAAGCACATTTTGAAGTGTATAATATTAAAATAATTTCTTAAACCTTGTTTTGCTTTAGTTTTATGCATTCCTCTGTATTAGAAGCATAACGGTTCATTGCTGTTATTGAGACAAATATTAGAATAATTTGGACAGAGAAGACATCAAGAGAACAGAAAATTAATAGCTTTAGTCCTTATCTTTTACCTAAAGCATTCACAGTTTCCATTTGTAACAGTTTCTTAGCTCTGTCGTTCAGCCATAGACCACAAAGCACTAGAGCATGTATTATTAGGAAGCTACACAGCCTTTCTTTCAAAAGGGAATAACAAATATATGAGTGTTTTCTTCACATCTGTGCCTTTAAGCAACCTTGGAATACAGGTGGTAACCCATTCCAATAGTTGGTTTTAGAAAGAAATAGAAAATAAAATACCTATGTTTACTTTTAAGCAAAAACGAACAGTTTTGTTATACCTTGCCCCAATAAACAAACAAAATGCATTTTGCCTCAGTGGACTGGCAATGGCAAAGTGGACCTGCTCAGTTACATGCTTGTTGTGACATGTAATATGCATCACAAGGGAAAGTGTTAATGGGTATTTAAGGGGACATGACAACCCCATTAGCTTCCCTGATAAATCTGTCCTGGAGTAAATGACAATCCTCGCCATGGAGATTTCACTGCCTGGGAGAACAGCAAAGAGAAGGAAAAGGGAAAGAGAAAGTTGTGAACAGGGCCAGTATAGGTGAAGGTTATACCAAATCAGAGATTCTGATTGCAAAGAGGTGGGAAGCCCGCTGGAAATTAGCAGCTTTTTATTCTTTCCCTTACCATTACAACTGATCAGACTTTGACAATGCAATGGTCCAAAACTTCTCATCAGTTACTTGGGCATGATTTTCCCCTTTGAAATTTTTCTAATTCGGAACGATTTGAGATACTGAATATTCTTAAGCATGCAGCATGAAAGCCTGCAGTGAAACCCTGTAGAATATAACCAAGGGCCAGGTACTTTCCAAAAATAGTAATTTTTTTTTCATTCATCTACAGTACATTGAATTTCTTTAAACATGGTTGTATTTGTTTGTATAATTATACAGCTTTTATTTCCCAGAAGAGGATCTTTAGTGACTATGGGCGGTGTGCTGTTCATGTATCTACACGGATGCTTCTGATCTTTAATTCTCTATCACTTGCTTATATTGCTTCTTTTCTTCTTCCTCTCTGTCCTTGAGCAATCAGGTCAATAGCTACAGCCAAACTTGGCAGCTGTTAGAGCAAGATGTCAAATGTTGAAATATATATTCTTCCTGCAGTGGCATCATGGCCTGTGGCTAGTCCTTTGTATGGATTCACTGCCAGCAACGTGGTTGTGTTCAGTGCTGACTGCTTGCGGGTGTAGAACTGCCTGTGGGGTTATATCAAAGTCATACTGCTATGTAGCTGACTATGTTGCTTTCACTCCTTAGATGGCATCATTTTCTGGCACTGATTTAGCTGCACGATGTTTTCTCACATCCATTTTTAGGCTATGTGCCAGACCATCTCACAACGACCATTGATGTATCTCTGAATTAGGCTTGCATTATTCCATTCCCTAATAGAGAATATGTTATTAAACTTGGAATGATATAAATAAAACCAGGAGAACAAAGAAGCTCCTTTTTAAAAGCTCATTTTTAAAAATGAGTATGTGTACTTCTGATTCTTAGCCATTGTCTTCACACAGATCTCCATTTCTTTTGTTCAAATATTTTCTACTTTGATGTATAATTAAGCAGCCAGTCTCGCTTGCTTTAGTCATGCAAAAATGATATACCCATCCAGATTGCTGAACTAAGGTGCACAAAACCTAATCCTCATTTTTTAAGCTTCTTGGAGCAAAACTAGTTTTGAAGTATTATAAATACCCCCAGGAGCATATTAATAATTGACAATAATCTTCACAGAAACTAATAGATGGCATTGAAAATTTAACTAAAATCAACTTCATTTTGCACAGAACCTATAAAAAGCATATTACTTTCTCTCAGAATCTTTCAGAAAGGATGTAAATACTAATTGGGCTGCAGTTTGTCTGAATTCTGTTCTGAAAAAATTTCTTTGGAAATGTTTTTATGCCTGGGATCTATTGGCTACCTGAAGATATCATCAGAGTTTGGTCAAAGACGCAGAATAAGAGGAGCCACATGGCGCAGGATATTTAAGGAACACTAGAGATGGAAAGTAACACTTGTAAAGAAGAAACAAAAGGTATGAAATCTCCTGCTCTCTAAAGTTATTTTCATTGCTGCCATGCTTGTGAGAAATGCATGCACATGAGATAATAATAAGATGTGTGCGTGCATGCACACATTTTATGAATAGGCCCTAAAATCAATTTTTACAGGCTTACATTGTGCTTATGTGCTGATGTCGGAGTTTGTTCCCTACAAGACAAAGATTTTGGGGGATAAAAGTAGCACAACTCTCTTCCCTTTAAAAAACACTTTAAAAATCTATTTTTAGGAACTGTAAACAATAGGAAATCCAGATAATCCCATAGACCATACAGAGACAGAACATGATAAGTAGATGAGGGTCCTGGATTGGATAAGAAAAACATGTCTATTGGTCCCAATCCTGAAGTTTCTCTTAAAAAAGAAATACATCTTCATGGCAATTAACACTTCAGAAAGAAATGCAGAAGAGAAACCATGGTATGAAAGATTAAGCATAACAGAAGTTGAATTTATGAGCTGATTAACGCACTTCAGTTGGGTCCTCTGGTAACAGTTTATCTTTTTAAAACTATTTTCTTTGAAAACATTACCTGCCTGCCAAGTGGTTCTTAGTACTGTGTCTGTTGTTGGTAAAATCAGGAACACTTGTTACAACGCAGGAATTGGATTTGTGAATACAGATTAGAAATCCAAAACCTAGCATACAACTTGTAGGTGCAATTTCTGTAGGCAAACTCTTTCTTGAAGATCAGTTTTGAAATTACAGTTCTGAAAATTAAATCTCCCTGAAGAGACTTGATCACCCCTTGGTCTGTTGGGAAAAATTTTTCAAAAACTGGATGGGGAAAGTACAGGCAGCAACACTCTTCCTTCACACAGAGCCTGTGCTGGTCTTCTGGGTACTTTGGGCAGATGGAGAGCTTCAGCCCTGGATTCTTCCACCTCTCACTACATCCATATCTCTTAAAAGCCGCTAACTACCAGGTAAAAAGGAAGGCTTAATGAAATATTCAATTTACAACTGTATTTCTAAAATCCTCATTTGTACACACAGATGTATTACTAGGAAATGTCATAAGAAAGATACATCAGTAAAGAGAAATACTCCCAGGTTTGCTTCTGTTTTCATCGAGTTCACACCCAAGTAGGCAGAACAGCATTTTTATTATCCAGATATTTTGCCCATGTCAATAATTTGAACCAATGTAAACCTTTGAGACAGACAGTTGCATTATATTCTGGCATTCTCTAATAAATTCAGGAATGCATTGTGTGAAATCTGATATATGAACTCCACAATGGATCATAAAATTAATACTTGCTGTTTTTTATTCATTATTTTTACATATATTCGGTTCTGTTTGAACTATTGTCATTCCCCCTGTGGGCAATTTCACTCAGTCAAAATTTGACCCTTTGTTTCTTTGTTCTTTTAGTGGTCTGTGTTTGTGTATCCCTGTGTTGAGCTTGCTTTATACGCCTCATTAATAGGGGCAACAGAGGAAAGCAAATATCCAACAAACAAGTCACTAATAACATATTAATTTAACATGTACATGAATTTTAAAACTGCTGAGATCAACTAATTCACAAAATCAAATGCAAAATGTGACAGTGAACTATTTTATTCTCTTCTAGAAGCAAAAATAGCATGGGCATCTTTATATTTCATCTCAAAATGCTACCACAGGGATGTGACCTAGATTTAAAGTCTTATCTCCAGAGATGTAAGATCTCCACATTAATCTACTGTTGCTCAAACATGTGGCTTTACATATATCAAGAGGGGGACAGCTCATGAAGTTGAACTTCGGTTGCTTATCTTTTGTTCTTCACTAGAGCAGGGCAGTGACGCGATCCCTCTCCTTTCTCCTCCCCTCCCCCAAAACAGGAAAAGAAAAGAAAGAAGCTTTAATGCTCTCTGGTACAAATTTCCCTAATATTCAATAACCACTCCCTGTCTCCTTCCCTGTGGGAGACGTCTGGTAGCATCTGTGCCAGCATATGTTAGACATCTCTGAGTGGGTCACTACCTCATTTTGTCACCGACTCCTCTATCACCTAGAGAGACAGCAACATCCCTCCACAACACAGTGCTCCACAAGACACAGCACTGTCATGTCTCTCTCAATAAACTTGGTTCAGTACACTTTAACCCGCTCTCTGTACACTTTAACCCGCTAACTGTGGTTAACCCACTCTTAACTGAATCCTTTTCACAGTGGGGTTAATATGTGTGAAAGAAGCATTATCATGTGTGTTGCATTAAAACAAGCAAGTCCTCCCATGCTAATTTCAGAGCTGTACCTGAGGAGAAAGGAAGGAAAATTAGGTCCTTATAGGTCACTTAATATGCTTTAAATGCTTTGTAAAATACACATGTAATTTGCAAATAGGCAATATTTCAAATCTCACTTGTGATTAATTTCTATGGCACTAGAGTTTATTAATGGCTGATATTTATTAATGTTGATAAAGTCTGTTTTTTCTTTCCTTAATTCAACAAAATTAGACTGAAACATCTGTCTGCATTAGCTCTTAGAAGTTATTTGAGAGTTGCTTTTCTTTTTCAGTTTGTGGTGCAATGATGTATTGTAGGACTGCTTTCAGTAGAGGTGCCATTTCTGAAGTGTGCACCCAGGTTTTTCCAAGATAATGACTCTTACATCTGCTGTTTATTTCACGCCTACCTCTAGTTTTTCTGTATCCATGGCTGATCCTCAGAAAGTTTCCAATATAATTTTCCAGAAACAAAACTAAAACTAATACACAAACCCATTTTTAAGAGCCCCAAAATAGTCAGCCCGTTATTGGGATTGATCTCTCATTATTTCTTGTACATAACTGAGGCAGGGTATTATAACCTAAAATATGGTATACGATGACACAATATGACAGAATATTCTTTTTTTTTTTTTTTTTGCCACTGCCTGCCCTTTCAAAGGACTAAAAAGTGCTAAATGATGAACCTGTTAAAATTTCATTAAAGTCTGTTTAATTTTAGGTTCACTTAAATAATTGTTAGGAAGAAATTATTTACCATCAATTTCATGAGAACAAAATTAAATAACTATTAAAGTGCTATCCTCCAGGTTTAGACAGGGATTCAAAGGGAATTGAAATAAATAGGTGTACCTTGATCCTCCTTTTTTAAGGTAGTGCTAGGCTAACTTAAAGTTTTACTTTTTATTTTCACACTGGTCAGAAAAAATGTCAAATCACTGAATATGGGATTCAACAGTCAGTTTAGATTTATCGCCCTTAATATTGAAAAGCCTAGGCTGGCTGACCTAGAACTATAACATTATCTAAAATGGGGGTTTCTAGACTTTGAAAGATGATTTCCTAATTAGAAAAATGAAACCAAATACACCTCCTCCCACCCCTCTGAAACCATACCATATGTTGCTAAATCCCTATCCACTTCATACATCACCAGTGCCTCTCCGTAAGAGCTAGCTCTTCACTGCCATTCGAACAAATTATCTGGCAGATAAAGAAATGCTGATCTGGAGAACTCAGTTCTCTTGTATATGATGATGCAGTATAAAATGCCTAGCCATTTTTTTAAGAGTCATAAAAACTCCTCTGACACATTTACAGACATGATAATGATCAAAAAGTTTTTCAAGTGCAATATGTTCACCCTATAGGGCTTAAACATAATCCAATCATTAGTATAATAAGGAGCATTGTAATACTTTCTTCCTCTCTGAAATCTCCAGATTACTATATCTGTATTAGGAGACTAGAAATGTCGATTTCAAGCGTTATTTTTTAACAGAATTATTTCCAGAAGATGGCAAAAAGTGGAACGGAAAGATTGTGCTCTGGTACTACGTTATGATTCCAGATTTATAGCAGGATAATTAAGAACAGAATATGTCCCAAAGTGTTTTAAATATATAATCTTTTTTAGGATTCAGAAGTTAAAGAACAGCTGAACTTGTGGGTGCCAGACTACTGCTAAGTTTAGAAACCTGTGACAATAAGGATTAATACTGGAAAACCCAATAGACCTGTAAGTATAGTAGCATGAACAGCACTGCTGTAATTGCAGTTTTCTTTCTTTCCTGGTAGATAGAAATGAATCAATACCCAAGGAGAAGCAGAATGAGAAATTTTCAATAATTTGTACTGCTCTTTGACAGGGATATGACTTTTTTGACTCTTAAGTCAATTGTCTGATTCAAAATTATTTCTGGACTATTTTCTAAAGTGTGAATTAAAATAATTCTGAGAAGGTATTGTCAAGCAAAGGATATTTCACAGTATTTTCAGGATCATGTTTGAATAATCATGCAGAATTTTTTTTTGCTACTGAGTACCTTAATAAAGAATCAATACTGCAGCAGGCCTCAGAGGAGTGAATCTCCACACAATCTTTTGCTTGGTTCAGTTGACACTGAGAATATCATGCAAAGATGTGCACAAGCATTTCAGCTGCCTTGTCCTCTTACTGATTAGACCTAGGGAGATATTAGATTACAGAATACATGGGCAACATGCTTTGCCATCCCTTCCCAATTTAATTTGCAATTTTGCTGCACTGTAAGATGTGACTGACAAGTTATTAGAATTTTGCATTTGGAGGATAAAGTATGAGGTGAAATAAAATAAAAAATTAGAGAAAAAGAATGAAATGCCACAGAATAATATCCTCTTATCTTCACAATTGTAGAGTACTGTAGTGGCAATCATATCTGATGAGAAGAGGTTTTGAGTGAAGACATGTCCTGAATGTTATCATAAATAGATTGGAATTGCCATTTATCTACAAGATTTCGTTTATATCTGTGCTCTGCACTTGCATAAGGCCATACAAACTTCTCAATGGAAGTACTTGAGGACAGATTATTGAAAATTTGTTTACATAGTTTTAGCTGTACCTTGTCTTCTCTACCTTACACACCCTAAATTGAATATTTGTTCATACATATTAGAGTTTACTGTCTTCTGAGACTGAGGTGGATGTTTTAAAGCACTAATCAGAGAGTAGGTGGTGAGATGTCAGAATATGAAAAAAAATAGAAGGAGTTTTCATACTGTTAGTCTTTAAACCATCCTTCTTTTTTCCAAGATTAAACATACAGAAGAACATAAATTGCAACAGGGAAAATCTGGAGAGATTATAAGGAAAAAAGATATGTTTTGAGGTAGCTAATAGAAACACAGGCTACAGCTCACTTCTCTGACTCCATGGGACAAGTATGGCGAACACAGGGAGCCAGGGCAAACGCTGATCTGGCTGAACACTGATTCCACCCAAAAAGAACTAAATGCAGGATGGACTAAACAATCCAAAGAATTTGGTTGTGAACAGTATTTCCCCAACTTGGATATGAAATGGATAATCTGATAGAACTTTTCTGTGTGGAATTGCAGAATTCTGTAAATGCTCAGGTAGATAAGCTCTGCGTGCACCTAAACACTTATTCAGACCCTTATTGAATTTTCCATTAGCAGTAGATCACATAATTTACCAAGTTTACCTAGCAGTGAGTTTTCTTTTTCCTCCTCTTTAGAAAACTAGGTATACTGAGCAATTAATTTTTGTCAAATCTTTCAGTGGTCTCTTAAATATAAGTTTATGTGTACGAAGAAGAAAATATTATTACTGACCTCCATGTTAACTTCCTGTTGACAACAGTGGTATTGCTCTTGTTGATGATAAGTATATTTTCCTGTATTTCAGGACCACTTTCTATTTGGCCTTTGAAAACTATAACCTCTTCAATTTGAGAATAATTTAGCTTATAAAAATTTATTGTTTGGTTTAGAAGTCAAAGAAAAGGATTACTGTTATGAGTGCTTCCTTTCGGGACACTGTGGTTGAAGATTTCTACTCAATGTCTATGTAATGTACTCTGTTTTCAAGATGCTGCTTTAAAAGCATATTGTGCACTAAGCAATTGCAAATAGCAGAGAATTAGAAAATTGAGAGCATTCTTGTTCCTCACAGGTTTTTTTTATTAAATATTCCACTAACTGCAGAAGTATATTAAGAGTAGATTGAGTACTCATTATATCTGCAAACAAATGAGATTTTTCTTTTAATCCCTGAAGAAGATTTTCTTTGAAAGTTTCCATACTTTTATCATCCACTCCAGAACATTCCGGTTTAGAATTGAATTTCCCATCCACCTCCCACCCTGCAGAAGAGTTTTGTCTCTTGTGATTTACACTCATTAAGGGGCAGGAGTGATCACTCACTCTGTGTGACGGCATTACAGTAACAACAAACCTTACAAAACATCACTTTAGCATTGGGGGTTGGGAGGGAAACCTTAAATTCAAAAGAAAAATGGGATTTGTTAATTTAGTACATAACTTTCAAAAGAGGTTGATACTTATACTAAAATATGAGTTTTTATACCGTGTTAGTTGTAATGTTGGACCATTGCATGATATGACATTTTTATCATGATAAAGAGTATGTAATTCAAATTATCCTTATGATACAATGTAGACTCCTTGGGGGGGAAAAAAAAGCTCAAACAAACACAAACCAAACCCAAACCTATAAAAAACCAAAATACCACGTCCATTCGTGTTATCAAGTTTTCTTGCTTTATTAGTCTGTAGCAACGACATTTACACAAAACAAATATCCTTCTTAGTATTATAGCTACTCTTTAAGTCCAATGACCATTTTTTCAAAACATTTCAAAGGAGGCAGGTACCTACCAAGCAAGAACGAAAATTTCAATGTATACATTCCAATGTTACAGAATAAGAAGTTATTTTATTCTGGTTTTCATTATTTACGTAAAACAGAATAAAACACCACAACCCCAGGTTGTCTGTTCCCAGAATAAAGACCTCAGCATAAGACTTATGGGTAGGTTCCTTAGTATATTACTTACATCACTTATTTGCACAAAAGAAATAGAACTGTCTGTCTGCGTACAGGACGTCCTCGCCCACCAGGTATTTGCCATTGAAAAGGGTACACAATAATTATAGAGGAAGAGGAAAATGTAAAGAGAATATGAGGGTAACAGTATTTGAACGCATGGTATCAAATGTTATCCCATTATTGGGGGGGTGTCTTCCCACTGAAATCAGTAGGAAGGATCACCAGAATTTAGAGAGAGTTAGATTGATTCTTAAATGCACAATGCACAGCCATGAGAGAAATGGTTGAGGGCTGGAGGCAGTTAAACACGGCTGGGTAGAAGTGGCTGTTGAAGGTGACTGCCAGTGCTTGCCACCTCCTGCTTTCCCAGGAATCTCACTGATCAATCATCTTTGCACACTCCGTATCTCGCATTGCACCTCCCACTCCTGCTTACTTCCTTGCCTTCTGTCTTAGACTTCAATCTCATCTCAGCTCCCACGTTCACAACCTCAACCAAGGGCTGGCTATTACTAATTTGGGAGTAGTCTACAAACAGGGAATTGGTGAGACCATCCCTATGCCACATCCCTGTGGCCTCCTTTAAAGCACCATAATATCGGCAAATTCAGAACCCTGCTGTTTTCAAGGCAGGGCACAGCAGAGCTTTACACCACCTGCATGTTCCCTGCTGTGACTCATACTCTGCCCGTGGCGACCACACTGCACTGCAAGGTTCCATCTCATAAAGGTCCATAAATCACCATAAAGTCAAGTGATTCAGGTTAATAATAATTAAAAAGATATGTCCATGTGTAGAAGAGAGTTCACGGCTTTTTGGAGTATGGTTTGAGGTCTGGCTTGACTTTAAGACTGTTTGAAAGCTTATTGAGTGAAATTTGAGTGGAAGATCCCCAACACTAGGATGTAGTCATTTTTGATTACCTGTAAATTCCAACTATGAAACAATAAGGCTTTCAGCTTAGCAAATAGTGAAAATTTACACTCAACTCACCAGCTTGAAAATGCGTCATATTTTTCTCATTAAGGCCATGCTGTTTTGTCAGAGGAGCTTTTCCATTTCTGCTGCCACTTTTAAAACTGCACTGCAACGCTACACCATGCCTCGAGATGACTGATCTGAGAACTAAGTAAGAGCAGACCTTGTTACAAAATTTATTTCCAGTAAATACATCGATTTACCCTAAAACTCTCAAAATAAGAGAGAGAAAAATGTTTCTCAGAAGTCAAATAACTCAGGAAAGTGCGATAGCTTCTTCCATACCATGTCAGTGAATTCAGATATTATAGATATTATTTTCCAGTCAAGTTTGTGTGCCTTTGCATTCTCATGTGCCCTATACTGGATAAATGGTGTCAGAGTTGTTAGCTATGCATGTGTATGTGCGTATGTATTTATACATGTATATGTACAGTTTTGGGTGTTCCATGCTTTCTGTTTTGCATTTTCATGTCTGTGCTCATGTATTTTCCCCTAAGCAGCTTTAATTTCTCCATGCAGCAGTGAAACAAAGAGGTTTCTCAGGAACTGCAGCCTTGCCTGAATTGCAGAAGGGTGACAGGAATCTTTTGTCTGTTTGTTTGTTTGTTTGTAGTAAGTTATAGTAAGTTTATGAACTTTTTTTGTTCCTACTCAGGTATGTGCAGAACTTCCATGCAAAGTGAAAGGTAATATGCAACACTAAACCTGTGCTAACTCTGAATATGCATCCTGTAATGGCACATCTTAAACCAGGATCATAACCCAGTTAACAGGAACATCCAGAACACTGAGAAATGCTCAGAAAAAATTGTTGCTGCTGCCTATATAACACTTCTTAGAAGAATTTTTATTTTTTCAAATATGAAACACACAAAAAAAAATCCCCACAAAAAAGGCCTAATTATGCAAGCTCACCACACAAGATCTTCTTGACAAAATGGTTCAATATGATACAGCTTCACTTCAGTAGTATTGACAAAACGGTGCATTCATCAATAAATATGTCATCTCCTGTGCTCTGTGATTCTGCTTTGCCTGTAAACATTCAGTCTCCTGAAAGAATATACCAACTGAGGGACTGTATTAATGTTCTGCATTCAGAAGGTAATCATTAATCATAGGTTGTAAAAATTGGTTAGAAGTGCATAAACTCTTAAGATTAATACTGAAGTGAAGCTTAAAAGTTAGATCAACTGATGTCATCAAGTCATACATATTAGAATTATATTGCTATTATTTCTTTTATTTCTTTAGTTATCATTAATAACACAAAATGCTAGCCATCTTCCATATAGAGGAGAAGCACGTTCTTCTACCAGGTCTTCCCAGTCTGAAAGACCAATTGTGAACACGGTAGAGGGGCAATATACTTGTTAAAGTAATAATGGATTGGGAGTGGTTTTCTTCTATTGTATACAGGTTCTGCAGCAGGACATGTAGCATCTGTTATCCATCAAATTTTTTCATCATCAGAAGTAGGTTTGGAGGAAGAAGTTGAGTAGTGAGAGCTTTGCAGTCTGACTTGTCAAAGGTACTGTTTTTATGGAAAGCACGTGAAATACGGAGCTGACATCACTGACAAACCAAAGGTCCAGGATTAAATCCAAACTGGACCCTGTATTTCATATGTAAACAACAGATAATCCTTATTCTTGCTTGGGTCTCATTAGGGTCAGAAGGAAGGATTTGGGAACTTCATTTTTCCAATTAGTAACTCTGGTTATAGTAGTAGTAGTAGTGGTAGTAGTAGTAGTAGTAGTAGTAATAGTAGTAATAATATAACTCACACTGCAAGCCAGAACTGACGTTTTCCTCATTTCTACTTCGCTAACTTGTATTCATGGAAATCATGCATGTAAAAAATTTTACATGGACTAAAATTCATTTTCTCAAACATATCTGACTCCTAGGTAGACCATTTTCATTAATGTTAGCCGTATATATCACTTTCTTATATGAAAATAAACTGACTTTTATAAGTATCTCAGACATGGCTTAGCTTTTGAAAAACACATATAAACCATAATTTTGCTAATTTTAACAGGACAGATTTTATAACTATAGATACCGAATAAGTAAGATTTTCTCCCTGAGTTATATATATGCATATGCAAACAAATAACGGAGAAGGAAAGAGCAAAGAGGAGAGAGGCACAGACAAAGAGAGAAAACGTGTCTTACTACCTTCATCAACATGTAGAAACTTGCCACTACACAGTGCTAAGTCAGCATAAGTCTGACCTTGTCTTTAATGCCAAAATTTGTCCATTCATTTTTCATAGCAAAGGATCTGATTGACTAATGGACTTGTCTGCCAAGTCTCTGGGACAACACTTAAATTTCCTTTGAGAGTGTTCGTAATGGTGATGGAAGATGACACTGAAGATTTATAGGTGGATTTGAACTTCCTGGAATGGGTGAGTAAGGGCTACACAGAGACATCCCATAAAATTATGTTGCCTAAGTCACAGAGAATGGGTAAAAAATTTATTTTATATTGCAGGGAAGTTCTATTTTTGATATGACTTATTTGAAGTCTGAGTAACTAGCAATTAGTAAAATCAAGGTTTCCTTGTAAAGAAAGAAGGATGAATTATGAAAATGGAAGACTGTAATTATCTGCTGATAATTCCCAAGTTAAAAATGTAGCTGGTGATTTAAGGTAGGGCTAGTGATATTTTGATATATATTTCAATTGGAGACAAGTTAAAAAAAAACCCAAACCCACAATGTCATTACCTCTTGGAAGTTTGATTTTTCTATGTGCTATATGTTATATGCTCCATTCCCTTCGTAGAAAATATCACAGTCTTAAAATTTGCGTTGTCAGGACAGAATAAAAGAGCCTTAGAATAAAACCAAACCAGGTTATTTTCTTGGAAGTACGTTACTAATAAGATGATAGTAAAGAAGGAGGCTAGGAACTCAACTGTGAGTCTACTTACACATTTTCACAAGTAGATTAGAAGAGGTAAAGAGCATCTTTTTCTTCTCCTTCATTTACTAGCATCTGTTGAGCATGTTTGTTACTCAGACTAGAAAACCAGCTGCCACACAGTTACATCTCCTCCCACCTTGACTGTGCAACATGGTGGAAATGAGGCAAAGGCTGGGGAAGAACAGCCTTGGGATTGTCAAGATTATATGGAGCTGCCAGAAGCTGGTGATCAACATTTCTTTCCCTTCAAACCTCAGAAAAGAAGCAGATGCTGTTATTGTGGTTGTGGCAACCAGGCATTGCTGGGACAGACATTTCTGTTTGCAAACCAGCACCTTGGTGACTCAGTGGTGTCTATGGTTAGTGTAGCTGTGGAGTAAGGAATTGGTGCATGAACCGTACAGTACATGCTGGAGAAGCTGTGTCCTTACTTGGTGGCTTGCCCATTGCAAGCTCCTACCACTAGCAGTCCCCAGGTTAGTTAGCTTATAGTTAGAAATACCAGCATAAATTGTAATGTCCAAAGACACCAAGAGAGAAGCTGCACTTGCTCCCGCCCAGCACCACAGGGCTGCAAGGCCCCCAGAAGCTGGCTCCGAGGACAGTGGCGCACACCAGGCTGTCCGCACATCTCCATGAAAACCTGCTCCAAGGAAACCCCAGCCTCCTAAGCAAGACAGAGGCAGGTGCATGGCAGGGCAGGGGAGCAGGAGAGGTGGGAAGGGGTGTACTCTACATGGCATTTTTCCCCCTGCACCTCTGTGCAATTTCAGTGAGAAAAGAAGTGCTGACCCCCCCCCAAGTTTTGGAAATACAGTTAGTTGCTTCAGAGCAAGTCGGGATTTTGAATCCAGTGTTTCTATTTTTTCCTTAAGTTTCTATTTTTTCCTTTGTGGCAAAAGGCTTAGTTTTCAGTAGTAATAATGATTCTTTTAGAACAGCTTCAGCAACTGCTTTTTGGAAGAGGATATGAAAATGTAAGACTGGTATAATTTTGGCAGTAAAATTATCAGGAACTACATAAAATAAATGCAGCAACATCAATAAAAAGAGAAAAGAAGCAGCAAAATTTGTGTCTGGGGTAGAAGCACAGGCCTGAGGCTGGGACTGAGTTTTGTGTGACAACGTCTTCCAGGATCAGGCCTGAACTTAGCCTACAGCAAATATTGTTGTAAAACTGACTTTGTAGCAGGCTTTTGTTACTCTACCATTTCCAGCAATTGCCTTAGGGTAATTTGAACATTTCAGCTCCTGGAAAAATAGCTAACATGATATAATATATATTTATTAGCAGACAACCATTGTAAATTGTTGATATTTCCACCTTTCAAGACAATTGTTCAAAGTGAAATAACAAGGCAGTCTTGTCTTAGGTGTGACAGTTTCAGCTCCTGGCACACTAAGCTCTTGTTTGATAAGCTATGTTCATTTCATATTTGTGTAATACCCTGGAAGAAATTAGGTTGCAATAAAGTCCATTTTTGTCACTGCATGTAGCAATGAATATCACACCCAGCAGGGTACAGTGGCACCTGGCTGTCCAGACCCAGTGTAGCACAAAGCCATCTGGGGGTAATTACAGCAAGGTATTCTTTAAAGACCAGATGGGACCAAGGAACAGAAGCCCCTACCCCTCCCAGTCATTTACAACATAATTCCTTTCAATGATATACTTAATCCTCCCACCAGCTACGCTTTTCAGCTTGCTGTTGTCACTGTTCCTTTATGTTAATTCAGTTCAGAGACACAGAAAGAGAGAGAGAGCGGAGAGCGAGCCACCGGTGCCTCAAGGGACTAAAAGAAATTATTCATCCTTAAATTGTTTCCACTACACCAAGTACAGTAACAATTTTTTTTTTTTAAAGAGGGCTGAAATTATCCTAAAGAAGGTCAATGCTATAGCCCTGTGCAACACCAGCTGAGTTTTATTCAGCCACCTGTTAGCTAGGAGGGTTCTGCACAGGCTCATGATGCATTTAACCAGTTTAAAGGGTCTTTTTATTGACTGGCAGCCTCCCTACATTCAGAGTGCTCAAGACATGGCCCTGCTTTGTGATCATATGTGGCACACAAGACTTAATTCAATTATGTTGTAAGCCTATCCAGTTTGTATCAGTGCCCTTTCACTTTTGTGTCATTTGTCTTGTATCTTGTAAAGAGTTGTATTTCTTTATTTTTTTTTGGAGGAAAAGGCAGGCACTAGAAGAAAACTGCCTTTATTTCGTCATTCAGATTTGCACTGCAGATGTACAGGCTACACTTTAAAAAAAAAAACAAAACAAAACACAAAAAAGTATTTTTATTAATACAAAAGTGGCAAAACAAAAGCAGAAGTCTTCTACAATTTTGAAATCAAAGATACACTCACACATTTAATTTTGAAAGAAGGCCAGGCAGAGAGTCCAGACATATTTCAAATAAGAAACAAATAGAGAGATAAGTAAAGAGAGAAAAATAGACAAATGTATTTAATAGTTTGAAAATTACAAACCATGAAGGCCTGGATATTGTTATCCTGTCTTTAGAAGTAGTTTACTTGTTTTAAGGAAACTATACAGTAAGTGACTTCTCAATAGGAGTAAGCTTGAAAATATTTGGGCCTTGGTTATATTGATATATAGCCCCGGAAATCATGATCAAAGTGCAAATAAATAGTAAATTTTCAAATAAAGTGTTTTTTTTTAAAAAAATGCATCAGAATATTGCTACTGTTTAATAAATCTGTATGAATACTACAAATGAGAAAGCAAGATGCTTTTTGACCTTGAGTTACCCAACTGAGACAGTCCCGAAGTTCAAAATCATGTTATCATCTGTTTTACTTTCAGTCACTGTTCCAGGATTCTTACCAAACATGTAAGGAAGTACTAAACCTGTAATTTCAAGAAACCACCAACCATGTCCTTATGGTCATTTAAAATGGCTTCAAATGCATAACAATTTGCCTCTTGCAGAAAAAGCTGTAAAGGAAGAAGCTTGTTGCATACAGAGACCACAAACTCAATCTGAAATCACACTGTGAATACAGTTCCAATAAGAGTGGAACAGGCTGAAGGGAGATGGAGCTGTTTTTTAAACTTGATTTATAGAGACAAAATTAGTTTATGCTGGAAGCTGAAATCAATAAAAATAAAATGTTCTATGGTGAAACGTATCTTTTACCTTTTGTAATGCCTTTTACATCAAACATTGATGGCGTGAAATCACAGTTGTAAAATCTTACCTCTGCTCAGGGTGTGTGTATGGATTCCGTCATAGTAATAGATAAACACATCTTTGTTCGACTGGGATAAATATTCATTGACATCTCTTAGCTCTCCTTTTTCCACAGAGCAAAAGTCAGAGAAAGGGCAGTAGTGCCAAGTTACTTACCAGTCTGCATGGCAAATAGGTATCAGTTGCTGATGTATCGGCCTCAGCACTGAAACACCCTGACCATGAAAGACGTTTTAGTTTCTGCCTTCATGATATGTTCCCTCAGAGTGGCTAAAAGAGCTTGTCATAACTGCAAACCATTTATATCTTCCATTTGATAGTTTTCTGGCTAACATTTTCCACAAATGGATTGGTTTTTTGGTCATTTCCCCCCAGTAGTGTAAAAGACTTTATAAAGGTTTTGGAATAATTCCCCAAGATCTCAACCAATTTAGGAAGAAGGATAAATACTCTGGAGAATACCAGCCATTCAGTTTTGTTTGGGATCTGTTAGTAGCACATACATCCCACAAACATAGACCACATAATAGTACTTCTAATTCCTCATGAAACAATTTAACCTTTTTTATGGAAAAGAGCTCCTGAAGGAAGAACTGGATTATTTAATTTCTCACAAAGAATAAAGAGAGAATCACCGGGAAATAGCTACAACAAAGCATTAAAAATCTGATTTTACATATGTGAAGACACACGTGGATCTCAGCATTAGAATGAAGCTGATCTTTCTTCTCCTATAAAAGTGACTGACACAAAACTGTTAGATTCTGATTTCAGCCTAATCCCCTCCCCACCCAGTATAAATATATATATATTTACTTCATATATATACACATATGTCTATATAAAAAGTATAGAGAACCTGGGTACAGGAAGTTGTACAGAAATCAGCCTATTAATATGCAAATACCAATACTAGAAGCTTTAATCCAGGTCCTCAGGGAAGTCAATGAAAAACAAGGACTGTGCTGGTAGCTTCCCACCTTGTTTCCATTCTACCATATCACTTCTCTAATTATGGACTACTGATTAAGTCACATTTATGCATATAATTCCCAGCAATACCTCTGAACCAGAAAGCTCATGTATATGAGTAAATTTTTTGCAGACAAAAACATGGTCTTGATCACAGTAAGCTCTTATATCTCACAAGTGCTTACTTTTTAAAAAATTGCAAACAAGAACAATACATCTTATGTCAAAAATCACTGATAGAGATAAAGAATGGACTAATGCAAAAAGCTTCCTTATCATCTTCCCAATCCCTAAAGACTCCCAGCAATCATTTGTTTTTTTACTTAGATGTAAGGATGTGCTAACAGATTTGATTCAAATAAGACTTATACTAGAATCTTACACAGTCTCACAGCATAACTCAGTCCATTTTAAAATACTGACTATTCCAGTGCTACCTCTTACTTCTACATCTACCCTGACATTCGCTTCCTTCTTTTTTTTACTTTTTGATAACGCCAGTTTAGTTTCCTGTGACCTTTGGTTTGTCTACTAGTGCCTTCATAAAGCTCAGTGTTGGTGAAAGCCTCTAAATCGTGTGGCATGTGGGATTTCCACTGTTGTGGTACTGGGAAATTGTGTGCTATCTGAGATATGCTGCCCTTGCACCACTGGGGACTAGTGCTAGAAAGCTCCATTTTCACATATCATAGGAAAAATCAGTTGGAAAACAGTCATCAAATACTGAAGGGGAAAAAAAAAAAAGAGAATCCAGAAATACTGAGAAAGGAAAACCGTGTTCAGTCCTATGCAAGAAATCAGCCCTTTATCTTTTGCATTTAGAGGGAAACTACTTAAATAAAATCCCTGAAAGTGACTTTAGAAAGGGGTCCTTCTCTCTTCGTATCAACAGAAAGCTTTTCTCTCCTCTCTGTTGAAAATGTTCTCTCCTCTCAGTTGAAAAGGTATGCAGACAAAAGAGACTGTGAATCCCTTTTCCTCCATCATCCCTTTCTTCTTCTCTTGTAAGGGAGTGGTGGTTTTTAAAGTGCTGTTTTCCACAGAAAAATCATCGGTGTTGTTGCCCAACAAAGAAATGAAAATTTCTTCCACCAAAAATAAAAATGCAGGATTCACAATAAGACATGCTTTCAGGTGGGGATGAATGTAGAAATATATAAAAACGTGCTATCTGAACTCACTTTTAATCCCCCACACCTTATTTAGTCTTTTGAAACCTTTATGCCACCTTCATCTTTATGGAGCCAAGGAGTTACCTTGCTATGGTGAGAGGAAGGATGTTAAAAGTTGAGTAAGGCATGAAGCTATTGGGCAAATTTATAAAAAAATAAATCAATAATGGTTATTAAATACAGAGACACTCCAGTGGCTCAGGAAGTCCGTGAGACAGGTCTTTGAAAGAGCATTCTACATGGATGCCAAGATACATGCTTTGTAGTATTTTCTTATTGGAAGTTCTTATTGCCCTTGTTGGCTGCTGCTTACTTGTTCTTCTGCTAAGGAAAGCAGCAGCAGCAGTGTCTATAAGCCCTCTCTGAGCAGATATGTGATTAGGACTAAGGAAAGAAAAGGAAGAGGAAGCAGACAAAGGGTTAAACAGAAGAACAGGTAACTGCAGGAGGACACTGAGTAGACCAACCCTGAGAACACCCACCTCTGACTGATAAGTGCAAGCAGACCGTGACTACACTGCACAGTCTGAAGTCATCACAGAACATGAAGATAGAAATAGGGTCTACCATTAACTGGTTCACCTTCATCAAGCTTCCTTCCTGATGCTATGGATGACTATAAGGAGATCAATGTGGAGGTCTCTGATCTGTTGAGGCCTCAGATGGGGAGGGTGAAATGCACCCTGAACCCCACTGAGAATTTCTGAGCTCCTCCAGCAGTGCAGCAAGTGGGTGGTACAGAGAACAGCATTTCCTTCTTGCTGCAGCACAGACACATGGTGGATTTTTCTTTCCACAATATTTGAAGTAAATGTTCACCTTGAGTCCCGTTTTTACAACTGTCCTTGAAGAAATTATCCATACTTTTCTAGGAAAGCTCGTGGATGTATCTGATGATAGTGACGGGGCTGTGCAAAGTGGGCATCAGTTTGGTGGCTGTTCCCAGGGCATCTGGAGTGATTCTGACCTTTACTCGTATGATCCTTTTCACATTTTAAAAGGCAAGTGTGTGAAGTAGCTACTCCAATGACCATGCAACGTGGGAGATAAGGAGGAAGGTTGCTGATACCTCTTTTCCACATGGTTCTATGCAGAGCAGTTTTTTCTGGGTTCTTCTTTCTAGACTGGGGGTTATCTCCTTAGCTTAATATGGAGAAAATTGGTTTTTATTTTCAGTGACTAGATTTATCAGTTTAGGAATTGTCAGAATAATTCTATTGCTCCAGCTTATTGTGTTTTTTCAGATGCTTTTTAGCAGTAGAAATGTTTAGATTTGAAGATGTAAGTCTTATGTAAAGAAATGCTTTTAGTCTGAGATGTGTTGAGATGTTAGGATGTCATGGAGAAAAACTGAGAAGTCATAAAGACAGTAGTTTGTTACAGAGTTAGGTTTGATCTGCAGCTAAAATGCAAACATGCTTGTCTTGGTAGAAGGAAAAACATACAAGAGAAGAGAGAGAAAAAGTAAGTGGGGCCTTTTTGACTTTACCTAGTGCCCACTAAAAGTGTTAAATTCTGCTTGGTTTGATGGTTCCTTGTTTTGGTGAATCCTTTCAAATTTTTAACCACTTAGTAGTTAAGCTAAATCAGACCTTCTAGAAAAGACGGAATTATCAAGAACATGTAAAAAACTAGTGAAATGACAGCAGAATTCTAAATATTTTTATAGATATTAAAAACTAATGTTTCATACATGTCATTGTTTCTGTATATTCTGTTAGAATACGAAGAGTTTTGTTATTTGATTTTTTAATAATGTCTTTCAATATGAAATTAAGGTTTTTCTACAAAAAAAAATATATTAAAAAAAATGAAGGATTGCCGAATGTTGTCAACATATCTTATAAAAGTATCTCCAAAAGTCTGCTGTGTAGTTACATATTATGACCTTTGTTTTCTTATATTTCACACTTCCCAGCACACAGTTACCCCTCAATGCAAGATACCTGGGTGGCATGCATAACCTGCTATGTAGGTAATATAAAACTCAAACTGAAAAAAAGCCAGGAAGTCTGAAAGTTCTCAGCGAGTAGCACTGAGTCCATTGCTTAGTTGCTTTGGATAGTAGTAAATTCAGATGAAAATCTAATGTAGAGTATAGGAACCTCTAATGATGATGAGGCAAAATCTACACTGATCTTTTCTAATCACATCATGTATGCAATAGGGTTGAAGAAAAGTGCAAGGTTCCCAATTTCTGGATATGACTTTAATTTATTTAGCAAGCTAAATACTATTTCTTCTGAAACTACTAGATGACCATTCACATTGCTATTGCAGTATGACATTAAAGGGACTAGACTAAGTTTCTTAAGAAATGCTGGCTGAAGATGGATGTTATTCATGTAATATAGAATCCAAGAAAAGAAACACTGCATATACTCAGAGGTATTAAGTCAAGAAAGGGATTCATAATGACTGACTTTACCTTCATGAATAACATGGGCAAGAGAATTTCAGTCTTTCTTTCTTTCTTTCTTCTAGTCCATAACTTCCTTTGAGTGACATCATACCCTACAGCAAAATCTTTGATGTTGACTAACATGGCAAAGCAAAATGTTTTGGGTCTGTTTTCTTCTAGATTTTGAACACTGCCAAGAATAGCATAAATTATCCAGGAGAAGAAGACTGTACCTATTTCAGTAAATTATACAGTACCAGGAAGTGCTTGCAAGTGCTAGAAAATGGTTACTAACACTGTGAAATCATTGGAGAAGTCCCTGCCCTTGACTGGCAGCTAGCCCTCTCCAAAACAATGCACAGGGACAGAAGGTAGCATTGCCCAGGCATCAGCCCCAGCTGGCAGCAAGGTTTAAGCTATGTTTTTCTGCGGAGGAAGAGATTTAATGGTATGGATATGGATTGTTCTGTGATGAATGTCTCTGAATATGATGCACAACAGCAGAATCCAACCAGAATCCAACCAAAATGCAGATATGCATTTTGCATATATGAGCTCTCGGCTGTATTACTCTTCCTTAAACAGAGCACTTAGTATTCCTTTTAGTGGAAGGATTCTTTCAAAAGAAAAGGAAGTAGCCCTTCTTCATCAAGATCTCTGGTTATCTACGGCAACTGGAAATAATTGTCAGATACTTGGCAGACTACATAAAGAAAAATCTACCTTCCCTGCACTACTGTCAGGGAAAACTATGCTTACAGCTACCTCTATGCAGACCTGCTTAAACGATAGGTCCTCAAGAAAATGAAAAACAACAAAAAATATTTGTATTGTGCCAATGTTGCAGACTTAGGATGATGAGATGGGGACTAAATGCACACTTAGGAAAGAGAGAACATGTTTAAGAATACCTATATGATTAAATGGTTAGAGTAGGACTTGGTGCTCCCCTGCAAAAAGAAAAGAGCTTGAAATCTGTGAAAGAGAGGTAAGGCAAAAAACCAGAGTGGTAAAGAACAAAATGCTGACTTGTTAAATATATAAACTACTACCTAATAATAATAAGCGTCATCGTGGCAAGGGTTGTATCTGTGAGCCTTCTAAAGCAGTAAATCTTCGGGAGATATGTGAATGACCAGAGAAGCAGAGCACTCTGTGGACAAGGGACACACACGAAACAGGAATAGAGACAGACAGAGAAAAAAAAAAGAAAAGATTATAAGCATATAAAGCATTTTCCTTTTTTGTAAGTTAAGTAGTAAGTTTAAAAAAGTAAGTAATAAATTAACTATGTTAAGTAGTAAATTAAAAAAAAAAAAGGAAACCAGAAAAACCTGACCAAGATTACATGCATTCTTACTAAGTCTGCATATAAATTGCCTATAGTAGTAGCTTTCTGAAAGGTCATCAGCAAGCTGGATATGCCAAGAAATGGGAGAAAAACTTAGCAGGGTAGCGTTCCCAGTCAGAATCAGGAAAGATTTATCAAAGAGTGGTGGCAACTAGCACCCTGTTTTATTTTGTGGCCATGGATATACAGTTTTCTAGCTGGTTCTTGAGGCCTTCAGAGTTCCCTTATTTGATTATATCAATATGCCTTCACAGTCTGTGTGCCTCCGTTCCCCTCTCAACCTAGTGCAGAATGAGCACTATGGGTAAAGAAATAAAACAGCCAAGAATTGGCTCTTCTTTGCAAAGTCTTTGCTGGCACCTCGTTGGTGCTACAGGGCTCCAGCTGGTAGGTATCACCTCATGCTCAAGCACTCATGGCCAATGGTTTGGTATCTCTGCCATCTTCTGCACTGTACTGGTTGCCCCGGAGCATGGGGATTTTGACCCATGAGTAGGATCTGTGGGTTGAATTCCCCTGTTTTTCACACGGGTTTAAAGTCAGACTCTGTAGGGCAATTTTGCCTTTGAACCAATTTAAATGAGACCAAAATTGAGGCCAAAATATACTGTTACTTTGAAAAGACCAGCCACAGGGAAAAGAATTGTTACTGACAAAACATACTCAAAGCAAAATCTTCCCTTAAATTTTACAGAGTCTCTGTATAATCATGCTTTCTTTGAGAATGTTGAAAGTGATGAAATACCATAATATTTAGCAGCGGAAATGAACATTTCCTGATGTATTTAAACTGTACAGTTCATTAGCTTTCCTCTAAGGTGCTTCTACATACGGAACAGCGGGCCTGATCTTGCAGGCCCTTTTTCAGGGCAGTATTCTGTTTTCATATTGATTTCCATGGGATGTTTGTATAAAAACAATAAGTAATAAGAAAGTCCCCTTTATAATCTATTCTCACTGATGAAAAAAGTTCCTGGAAACAAACTGATTTTACTTCCAAGAGAATCTGAAACTGTGTCTTATCATGTGCAGCCATCTCCACAAACCACCCAAGGTGATCTATTTGCTCATATTTCTTATAATTGCTTATTCATCAGTTTATTAGAGAACCTGCTACTAGATAGCTCCTGAGAGCATGCCTACATTTCTGAGTAATGTGACACAGGGACAGCGAGCTGGCCCTCAAAGAGCTGCCCTGTATCCTGCAACGCAGAGCATGGCAGGCACCCTGGCTAATTTACACTGTTTTTTGTCTGGAGGAATTAAGGCATCTCTGAGCTCCCCTCTGCTTCAGACAGATTGCTTGCATTTCCTTCTCTAGTTCTTTTAAAACAGTGGGTATCTTTATTTCCTGTTGTGATTTGCAATACAGAAAAGTAAGTATGTGAACCAATACATACAGATAAATACAATAATGTCCAAAGGCCACAGGAACCAACACTGTGAAGTCCTGAGCAACCCCTTTTCAGCTTCAATTGCAGTATATGGTGCTCTGAACTTCCCAAACACCTTTAAAGCCTAGTCCATTCAGGTCTTTTCATTGACTTCAATTGAAGGATCCATCTCTCCACTATTTACCAAAACTAGCCTTTCTTCAGTTGATAACATGGGGGTTGTCTGATGAAAATTCACTACTAATGTTTACCTACGTATAACAAAAATGTGGTTTTGCTCTACTGTTCTCTAGAGGACACACCTCCTTTCTTCACTATCCCCCACTTTCTTTATACTTCCTTTGGCAACAGCTGAAAATTGCACTTAAAAAATGTTATCTTAGTTTAAAAGTTGATTAAAGCAAACAGACTTTTAAATGATGTTGCTTACTGAATCCATTAATACTTGGTAAGGGGAGAGCTCAAAAGGTTCCTTTAAGTGATAAATGTATAAATCTGTTTTAGGCTTTGTAAACTAAAGCGTGTTGATATATATCTTATTATGCAGTTTTTCAATTGCTGCAGGGTGGGTTTTTTTTTATTTTTGTTTTAAGTATCTGTCCCATAAATATTAAAGCATATCTCTCCTTACAGAAAAAAAAGGAAAAGTGCAATCTGGATGCTAGGACAACTAGAAAGAAGCAATAAATTATTGCTGTAATGACATGCTAATTAAAATTTTGCTTGTAACTCATGTAAGTGTTTGAAGCCCAGCAAATTTCTCTTTTCATTTGTGAAGTGTGAAGGTAAATTGCCCAGTGACAGTGGGACATCGCTAACAAGTACAAATTGAATAACATGTTATCTTGCTCTATTAGTCCTGACTAGCATGTCTGAATTAGATATTCAGCACACTCCCCATTGTAGGCCTGATTGATAAATGCTAAGGAGAATTTGTCAAAACAACAGGGGCTACACCCAGTGGGACATCAATATGCTCCATTTAGTCACCCACCCGGCACTTCCTACATAGGATTGTCACATAAAATTAAGACTAGCCACTAACCAGCCATCAAGCTTGCAGCAGACATCAGGCAGCCCTGTGTTCTGTATGCATATTAGTCACATGCTTAACAATTTGGGCTGTCATGACTGAAGCATGCGGTGACCTCTGGAGCAGAGGTTGAATTTTGCAACTACACTGAGACATCATGCTCAGCTGTTCAAGATTTTAGGCCATTTCCTGCCTGATCTGTGCACAGATGCACTGCCCTAAGCTATAATCTGTGGCCTAGTCCAAATGACAAATGGCACAGCATAGATTATTGCATTATATATTAAGTACTACAAGTCTGTAAATTATAAGTAAACTACTGTTCAGCCCGAATGTCTCCTCTGGCTTTTAGAACACTTTCCTTCATAAAGCCTCTCATGTGCAAGACAAATAAATATTTGGAAAACCAAGGCATCAGAGTGTAAAGACTAAAATGTACTGTTTTCCCTGCAATTAGCTGCTTGAATATGAAACAGTTTTGTTCCAGCTGTAATTCAATAAGTCATTGCTGGACTTGGCTGTCCTCTATCCCTGCCCTTTTTGCTGAGAATTATTAGCACATTAAGATTTTCTGTGGGCTTTATATGTCGAACTATTTTTGCCAGATAAATGGTTGAGGGCAGTATTGTTAGCCACTTTACATAGCTATTTCAGTATGGATTAGACATGCAATATGCAACACTAATAAAAAAGAATAAGAAATATAAACATCATCAGTTCTGAGGGATCTAATTTGTCCTTCTGTTATGCTTAGTCTCTGTTTATGCACTGAAGTTCTTGTTTATATGTGGAACAGCTGTAAAGAGTATAAAAAACCAAACTGGAATGAAAATCATTCGCTCCCTTTCCTATTACTGAGCTGTAATACTTCAATAGGCTAAACAGGATTTTTGTTAGAATATGATTTTGTGCTTCCTATATGTAGTTAGGACTCCAATATGTCAGTTATCTAACATGAACAACCAAAGAAAGAATGAAAAAAAGAAAGAGGAAAACTAATGCCCGTGTATCTCTAAGGCAATTTTTCACTGTCTTAGCCATATCCATAAAGCTGTCCTATGATACCTTTTAACTCACAGTCAGAGATGGTCCAAGCAGAGGCTTTCTCTTGCATTTCTCATACCATTGATAGAACTCAACAGAAAAAGTCACTTCCGTTAAGACAGAGGATCCAACTCTACCACATTATGCTCTACCAGTTTGTAACATACAGGTACCCACAAAGTGAAGGACCAGCGTTTGATTTGCAACTGTTCTGGTGGTAGGATCAAATATCCACATCATATCTTTATGAGCAATGAAGCTGATGGCCCTAGATGTTTCATGAGTACAGAGGTGGCTGCTGGAGAAACTTGTGTCTGCACGCCAAGTGGCACATGCTAGGAAGATCCTGGGTCAGTGGCTTCAACTTCAGGCGCAGCAAATGGAAAGTGCTTTGAAAAGCTCAGGTAGATACCTCGCAACATCAAGTACAGATCCAATGTTGGCACCAGATGAAAAAAAAAACCCAAACCTCCTACTTACTGAACTGCTAATGCAGATGTATCTCTTGTTGCCCAAAACTGCAACTGAATTAAATATGAGCTTTCAAGAGACTTTAGCAATTTGTCTTTGTATTATATATCAGAAGTTTAAAAGTCTTGTAACCCTGCTTCTGTTGTAATTTGTAGTTTCACAAGTAAGAAAATGCTCATACATCTTTCTGGTCTGTAGAGTAGCACCTTATAGCTACATTATGATAATGTTGCCATCTGGAACATAACAGTGCTCCAGCCTAAGGTGAATTCTGTTGTGTCTTCTAGGCTAACCATATCGTGGCTCAAATACCAGATTTGATACACATATGGAATAAATTACCTTACACTAAATAAGTAGGTGGGATGAGGACCCTTGAGGTTGGTAACTGGGTAGCATCTTGTCTCTTGTTTCTCAGCGTAATAGCTTACAGGCCAACCAGTCTCCATGACCCTATGAGTCTTGTTGCAAAGTAACTAGCAACTTGTTATCCTGATGTCTGTCTTTGTGCCATTTTGGAAGTTCCTTAGTTAGGACAGAAATCATGTCAACAAAATACTCTTTTACAACACCAAATAATGGGAAACATTTTAAAGGAACTTCTAGAAATGTTTCACAGACTTATGAGTTGTTTGACTTTGGTTCTTTTAACCAGTGGTAGAAGATACCACGATGACAAACACCCTTTTAAATACTTTTCTCAAGGATTTCATCTTATAACACTAAAATACACGAAAATGCAGGTCCAGAGAAGGACTGCCAAGATGACCACAGGACTGGGAAGCCTGCCATATGAGGAAAGGCTGAGAGAACCGGGTTTGTTCAGCCTTGAGAAAAGAAGGCTTAGGGGAGACCTTACCACCATGTTCCAGTCTTTAAAGTGTGGCTACAAAGAAGATGGAGACTCCCTTTTTACAAGGAGTCACATGGAAAAGATGAGGGGTAATGGGTACAAGTTACTCCAGGGGAGATTCCGACTGGACACAAGAGGAAAATTTTTCACAGCGAGAACAATCAGCCATTGGAATAATGTCCCCAGTGAAGTGGTGGATTCCCCAACAAGGGACACTTTTAAGATTCAGCTCGACAGGGTGCTGGGCCATCTTGTCTAGACTGTACTTTTGCCAAGAAAGGTTAGATCAGATGATCCTTGAGGTCCCTTCCAACCTGGTATTCTATGATTCTATGATTAGTTCTGTGAAAAAGGTACTAATGAGATAAATGTTCCTCAAAGTTCAAACAATGTTAGTCACTTTTTTGTAAATCTAAAATTAACTGTAGAAAATATATACAGGAAATATTAATTTCAACTAACACAGTACTAAAGCTGTTGACTCCATTCCCTATTGCCTGACTACTTTCATTTCTTTGGGCATCAGTTTTTCAGTACTGAAAATCAGTGGAGTATTTAGCTCAAATACGTACATCTTGCCTTCTTTTCCTGAGGTGATAAGACATGTAATAGCATAGTTTACACAAATTTTCTCTTTCTCCTTTGGTTGTTGGATTTAAAGTGGAGGGTGAGTGAAACAGAAGAAAACGGGGTTTAGGATACATATAGCATTAGGAAAGGTTTACAAAAGGGTACTGTAAGTCTAAATTAATTCCAGTGGGGTTCCTTGAGATTTACAGTATTGTAAGGAAGGAAATTACCTTACCCTGTCAGAAAGTGCCTTTTCTGTTTGCTCTTCTGGTGCTTATCTTTTATTAGAAGACATAATGATCCTTTAGCATACACTGATCTTCAGACAATCAGTTATGTTCAAGTTAAGTTGCATGTATTTGCCTCTAAAGAACACAGTTTTGGCCTGCTCCCTCTGATAAACTCATAATTCAAATGCTATCTACTCTAAATGAAGTAGTAAGTGAGTTCTCCAGTGATACTGGACATTGCACAATGGAGGTGATGGCAGATAACATCTCAAGCTGGCATTTAGCTAGTGAACTGGAAAGCCCTACCTGGTCTATGAAAATGAGATTTCTAAAACTTCTGCACTCTAGTGATTCAAATATAAGCATAATCCACATTACAGTCATATACCAATTGATTATCTAGTTAATTCTCATTTATAGATTACTGTCAGACCCATGTACAGACTAACAGATTCCACAGGAAAGAACTGGGATATGAAACAGTGATTGAAGTTTTTTCCTAAAATATGCAAGAACCCGCTTATATTTGTTGGTGCAAAGATGAAGAGAATGTATGGGAACCAAATGACCTCAGCTGGATGTTACAAATGAATAACAGATCTTCAGAAGCAAAGAAAGAAGGGACTATAAACATGCAGTCATCAGGAAAAAGGGATGATCAGGATTTTTTTCTGGGAAACAAGAATCATCATTGGGAGTATAAACCGGGGTGCACATGTGCAGGAAAGCTTGATCAGTCTTTCCCAGAAGGATCCAGTTCAGCAAATCGTGTACATTATTTCAACTGGAATGAACAATACAGTTAAAAACAATGAATAGGGTCTGAGTCTCAACTATAAACAAAGCCTGTAGGGTAGGCAATAAGTCAAAGAAAATGTTATTGGGTTCTCGTCATGGCTGTTGAGGAGGAAATACAGGGGGAAATAATACTGGGATGAGATCTCTTATTGAAATGTAAAGTAAACATTGTCCTCCAGTAATGATGCAAAAATATGTTACATGACCTTTGTACACAGCATAACATGTATGCATGCACGCAGTGTGACATATATATATAAACATGGTGTACAATGAACAATATGTGTTACTTTTTTTCTGGAGAAATGTACATGGGCATTAAAATAAGAACTGGTGGCTCATGGTGATATTATAAAAAGCTGAAGTACAAGACAATGAGAATTTTTACATACTACGAGACAAAAAAAAAAAGTCTCTATAACACGTTAAGCAACTAATGTAACTACCTACTGAAAAAAGGAAAATAAAATGAAGTGTTGTTTTATGGAGGTGACATCCTTACAATGGGCCAACAGGTAAGCTTGCTTTACATTTGCTGATCATTTTGGTGCTTGAAGGAGGTTAGGAACTAAACCATTTTTTGGTTTAATTGACACTTTCAATTTACCACCATTAGCACTAGCTTTTTATACGACAAGGACTTTTGTATGAAACGTATCACACAAAAAATAGCCTTACTGATCTACCTGCATAAGCATTCAGCCCTACACTGAGAAACACGGAAAGCAAAAAATTGTTTTTTCCTAGCCCTTCTGGCAAAAAGTTATTCGAGGAGTTTCACCCCACAGGAAGGCTAATGCTAGCCCATAATAGACGGCAGCTCCACTGAAAACAGCAGCCTGCTCACATTGCCTGGGGCAACACACAGATGATGGATAGTGTAACAGATGAATCTTCTCCTCATCTCCATTCTAATCTCACTCTACTAATTGTCATCAATATCATCAGTGTCAGTAGCCTAAGCTACCGCTCGGAGCCTGGGAGCTTCCCAGAAGCGCTGGCCCTGCTGCTCCTCCCAGCGTTTGCCCCTCTGCCTCTGCAATCTGTGGCAGCAGTCGGTGCTGGGACACCGCTGCCAGCACCCGGGGAACAGGGGATGGGGGTGGACCCTGGGTCTGGGGCCTGGGCTCTGTAGGGTGGCTCCGTGTCTTGCTGATGCATGAGCTGCAGTGTGGTGGGAAGGCTGTTGCAGCTGATGTAGCGTGAAGTAAATGCTGTAAATAAGTGATGAACAATATGCCAATATCGTTTTATGTTTGCAATTTCCTATGTACACTAAAAGATCATTGTTATTGTAGAAGTCTAGCATTTGAAACTTAGGGAATGCAAAAACTGAGGCAGTTCTGCAAACTGCACACAAGGCCTGGCATGATACCACTGTTCATTGCAGAAACACAGGCTGTTTTCACAAAACGTTCGTTTGGTGAAGCTCCAGGGTAGGCAGGAGGCCCTGTCTGTAGTGTCAGAACTATCTTCACCATCCAGCGCCTTGTTCCATGTACCATTTACTGTTCACTATGCAACTAGTTCAGAACGCAGGATTGTGAATTCCCTCTTAGGTTTCTCTTCTATGATCAGACTTTAGTAGGAAGTGTCCACAGACATTAATGACTGATTGTTCGACTTCACTTTAAAGTGAAATGATGACATATCTTTTCTCAAAGAAGAGGGAAACTGAGAGACAAAAATATTAGTGTTACATCATATAGCTTTGTCATACCTAGTTTGAAAAATTAGGGTCTGTGTTTTCAGAATATTTCATATTTTTTGTCACATAGGTGTTCCCATCTGGACAGACACAAAGTTATACACACTGAGCTAGCACAACCAGAAGTAGGTGTCAGAGTAGCCACATACATATAAAAAGCCCCCAACAATATTATGAGCACAGGTGTTTTCAAAGTGGATACTATTTTGCTTTATGCCATAGAAAAAGGATAAAGATTCAGGCTGGTATGAAGATGTGAAGTTCCCACTGAAGTCCACAAGAATAGCCCCTTTACACCAGGGTTAAATTAACCAAGGTACCGTCTATGTTCTAAGCAGAGGTAAATTCATGGACCTGCTTGTGACTGGCTCAGTGTATGTTTAGCTAAGGTTGGATATGCGTCTGCTTTTCTTATTGTGTTTCTTTCTGCCTTTAGTCTACAGTTTATACTTGAGGATCATATTCTTGGTTTCCTCATTACAGTACCACAGGCTAATTGTATTCACATTGTCTTCCTCCTGCAGGCTGCCAGGGGCCAGTCCTGCCACCGGCAGAAGCAGCATTTGCTGTGCTATCTTCCTCACACTCTCTCCCACCCCTGTGCTCTTGATGCTGTGGCTTGAATGTCAGTGGAAAGCAGAAAGCACATGGACAGGAATTTACCATGAGCTCAGCATCACATCACCGCTAATGTTTATTCTGGACAGGCTGAACTGGTATCTCTAGAGATCACCTTGCCAGTTAGGCAACTGCCTAACTATGGACCTTAAAATAACACAAAACTGATCAGTGCAAATTCATTGAATTCTGAACCAAAAGCAGAGGTCAATATCAAAATACTTACAAGGGAAAGTCATAGCATTGCAATCATTTTGATAGGGAATTATTTTCAGTTAGGAACATAATGTTAAACTGCAGTTCAAAAGTTGAAGAAGTAGAGTAAAAAAATCTGTCTTACGGTAGCAAGGTGCTACCTGGAGCTGGAGGAGAGTGAAAACAGCAAGCCAGGAAAGGTGTGTTTAGCTTCCAGGCATGCCTGTGGAATAAAGAAGCTAAGGAGGGGGAGTGGAGAGGAAGAGACTGGCAGCTACTGGTGCAACTGATGCAACAGGCCCTGTGTAAGTAAGGGCAAGAGAGTCTGGCCAGAGTGAGAGCCAGCACGGGCTGGAAGCGCCCCTCTGGGGAGCGATGGCCTCAGAATAAGGGGCAGTGTGAATGAGGGGAGAGGGGATGGATGGGGAAGTCGGAGGGGGAAATCTAACAAGTATGGCTGGGGACTGTGATGAACTCTAGAGGTGCATTTAAATTCAGAAATTTGTTGTTAGAGGAGATAAAACACTGCAGGATGTTAACGGCCCCTGGAGGGGGAGAGGAATAAATTACCTGTGGATTAGTTTATTGGTAAGAAGCATTTCATCTGCCATCTATAGAAACATGGGCTGGCTCATAGAAACATGGGCTGGCTTCTTCCATACAAGGGTTAAAATTTACATCACTACTGGAGATCTGTTTAAGAGTGTATGCGGGTTAAATACACTGAATCCTCATCCCATACACAGTAAGGCAGCTACAAGTCAAACATAATGACAGTGCTGATTAATTAGGTACTCCTACCCCCAGCACTTGAGAGTGATTTATTGAGACACATCTCTAACCTGATCCATTGTGCTGACTGGATTAATGGAGTGAGCTAGAGAAATTCACTGGCAATGGTAGATACAGAGCAGGAAAGCATTAACCCTTGGAGCTTTCTTATCTAGCCTATTGACAGAATATTAATTATGACAAAACATACATGTCTCACCTAATTATCTTTTGATAGCTAAGCATATATTTTTATTCATGCACGATGAAGATACTGGAGTGAAAATCATTTGCACATAAACATTTTAGAAAAATATGGAGATAACGCTGAATTTACAGGGTCCACTGTAAACAGGAGACTATAAATGTCTTCCTTTAATTCTTGACCATTTACTTTAGATTATTAGAACAATTGATGGAGCAAGCAAAAGAAGTTATTTTCAAATATAAATTGGGGCATCACTAGATTGCATATATACAAACACTCATGATGCATTATAAATGCTGTGTTTTTCCTGGACCTGTCTCTAGCAGGGTTATCTTCTCAAACTTGGGCCCATTTCTGAAATCATGCAGTTAAATGGCATTCCCCAAACCACACTTATAGTCCAGGTTACAGGCTAACTCAGATCTTCAGACACCAGCTCTGTGTCATTGCCAGTCGTGATGCACAAGCTGTTTTTGTTACCTAGCATAGCCAGGTATCTGATACAAAGCAAGTGCATCCCACAAAGCGAGAAGCACAAGCACAGTCTCCAAGTAGCCTTCCGTGGCTTCAGAGATTTCAGCCACTTCTTCCTGGGGGAGCAGGATCACCATATCACACAAGGAGTGTCTGCTTCCAGCAGTGATCAGGTCTGCGAGTGTAGTTTATTTGTCTAGTATTGCATATGCTACTTCATATTCTCAGGATGATATTGTCCAGTCACCACAAGTAAATGTGAATGACTTCTTATTCAGTAGACTTTTCGCAAACTTGAAGAATAGTTCTCTTCAAAATAAACAGATGGGAAAGAACAAACAAGAAAGAAATTCTCTAAATATTGAAAGCATTTTGTTTCAAGATTTTCAAAATGAAGAACTGCTGGTTTTAACAAGCCAGCTGATTTGACAAACAGAAGTAGGGAAAATAAAGTAAATAAAATTTTTCATTTTGTGCCAAATAAATATTAAAACCACACATACTTTAAAGCTTCAGATTTAGGGATTTAATTAGTTGAGAAAAGGAATAAAAACATTCTATTTTCTACTACCTGAATGGAAATTATGTTCAGTTAATTCAGAAAGCCACTGTTGCATAGCTCTAATCAGGCTATAAATTTTGGCTGAGCTATGTCTAGACTTTGAGGCAGTTAAGGTCTAATGCTGCAGTTTGCAGCCCTGGTTCCCCAGTTCTGGTTTGCCCTGATGGGGATCCTGGCTGGGTTACAGCGTGGACACTTTCTGGCTTGCACTCAGTGGCTCGCAACAGTAGAAGAAAGGAATAGGACATGCCAGGTATTGTCCCTGTACACAATGGGAACTTGGTGAAAGCCCAGACCTGGGAAAGGGGAGGTGTTCTTGCCTCCTACTGTTGCCACACAGACAGGACTGAGTGTCTATGTATTGTTACTAGCCATTTCATTCATAGACAAATACACCGAAAGAGCAAGTACCTAGGTACAACTTATCCTGCATTGTGTGCTCTCATTGAAGTTGTGATTCTAAGACCCATTAGAAAGGGTCAGTTTGTTGCCCTGCTTGCAACTCTTTCCATGCTGTTTTCTCTACCCAAGCTCTGCAGTTACACAAAAGAGCGGCTAAGATTATCCAAGGTAAATCCTCAGGTCCTCCTGTAACATTAACATCAACAGGAATCTGGATCATGATATGTAGAGGGGATCTCATCTGTCTTTTCAGGGACATTTTGTAGAGCCATTCTTAGCCTCCCAATGCAATTAGAAGAGACACTTCCAGTTATATGTGTTCCAGTTACGCCATAAACGCCATAGATCAGCACCATAAGGCCAGTCATTTCTGTTTGGAACTAAGCTGCTACTGTAGAAGGATATGGGGAGAGAGGCTATAAAACACAGAATCATAGAGTAGAATCATAGAATGGTTTGGGTTGGAAGGGACCTTTAAAGGTCATCTAGTCCAACCCCTCCTTGCAATGAGCAGGGACATCTTCAACTAGATCAGGTTGCTCAGAGCCCTGTCCACCTGACCTTGAATGTTAAGGATGGGGCATCTACCACCTCTCTGGGCAACCTGTTCCTGTGTTTCTCCATCCTCATTGTAAAAAATTTCTTCCTTATATATAGTCTGAATCTACCCCCTTTTAGTTTAAAACCATTGCCCCTATTCCTCTTGCAACAGGCCTTGATGAAAAGTTTGTCCCCATCTTTCTTATGAGCCCCCTGTAAATACTGGAAGGCTGCAATAAGGTCTTCCTGGAGCCTTCTCTTCTCCAGGCTGAACAACCCCTCTCAGCCTGGAGCTCTCTCAGCCTGTCTTCATAGGAGAGGTGCTCCAGCCCTCTGATAATTTTTGTGGCCCTTCTAGGGACCCACTCCAACAGGGCCATGTCTTACAACAACATCTCTCCCCTTATTCCCTGACCTTCCCTGCCCTGCTTCCCTTTCCTTCTCTGTTATTCTAAGGGTCTGCAATGCAATGACTTTTTCTCAAGGGAATAAATTATTCTACAATAAAGTCTTTTTTTTTTTCTGCAGTAAAATTTGTGCCTCAGGTATATTGTTTGAATATAATTTGGTCATCTCTACTCCATACAATATACATTTTCGTGAAAACAATGTAGACTTATTCCAGATAATCATCCCAGATGATCTAGCTCTATATAATATGTCATATTTCACTACAGACCTTTTACTGTATAGCTTGAGGTTTGCCTTCTCAGGAATCTGCTGCTATTAGCGCAGTCAAGGAGAACAGAAGTCCACCCAGAATACTCAGATTGCTTATTATTTTCTGAGCTGGGGGAGAATAAATCCATTCCTCCCTTTGCCTGCTCTATATAAATATTTCATATGAGGACAGGACTACAGTGTCTTAGTTAATACTTCTATTTATTTTTATACTTTGTAAACGGGCCTTTTCATAAGTTCTTTCTAGGCTTATGAACCAAGGGCAACCTATCATCACAATTTTAGATTTAAGTTATCTCTTAGAAATTCAGGACCTTTCTAAGAGAGACAAAGATCAGTAAAGTGACAGAACCTCACCATTGTTTTAGCTTTTTGCCCTCAGGAAACAGAAGAAGGTGGAAAAAAAGTTTTCCAGACTGGGAAATCAGCCTTGTTACTCCATGACTGAACCATCTGCCAGGCATAGGAAGGGGCCCACGAGCTACAGGAACAATCACTGCAGAAGTGGCCTTGTGCTGGCATCTGGCAGTGCAGCCTGGATTTCCCTTGATGCAAAACTCTTAAAACATCTACCGATCAGGAGTCAGGCAAAAGATGAATGGTCAGTAAGAAATGCTTAATTAGGATGCAAAGGTTTAGTAACAAAACTGATTTATTTGCTTTTTCATCACTCTCCATGCTCTGGACAGCATGACAATAAGGGACAGTTTGAGGAAGCCAAGCATCAGGGCACTTTTTAATTTAAAATAGTCACTGGGATTTATAATCTAGCTGCCTGAGATGTATCTGTACTGTAAATAATTATATCAGTCTACCAATAAGAAACAGCTCCAGGAAGAACAGAACATGAGAAAACATACACCAGTTTTAGGCATCACAGAGAAGATTCAGGTTAGACATTAGAGACTGGTACGGGGGAATGGATAAATGACCTCTCAGGGTCCCTAATTATTTTTTTTTATTATTCTATGAATATTGCTTATACCTGCTGATTTGTTTTTGTTGGGTTTTTTTGCTGGTTTTTCTTTTCCCCCCACAATAATAAGTATAGGCTTTGTCGGGGGGTGGGGGAGGGTGGTGTTGGGCAAGAGTGAAAGATGAAAATTGCTTGTTTAAATTATTTTCTCTGCTCAAAATCAGTCTTGAATTATTCGTAATAGGAATGGGGAAGGAAGAAAAGTAGGAGACTGAAACTGAAAATGGCATGATTCAAGCTGTGTCATTGTGTGCAATATCCTCCCTAACAATAATGCCAAAGGTAGGAATGATGCTGGTGGGAATGCTGCAAGGAGTGCTCCTCACTGTGTGTCTCATACTCTTTCCCTAAGCAGTGTTACAAATCAGAGTTAGGTGAAACAGGTCTGTTCTAGAATAGCAAGACTTATAGACCATAGGTAAAAATACTTCCAGGATACCTATAGTCTAATGAAGTGTACGTATGTGTATACATGTAAATGTTATGTGTATATTGACAGAGATACAATGTAGATAATGTCTAAATGACACACACACTTAGGCAGGGTGTAAAATTAGTATTCTAAATCAGCTCCTTTTAGTTGGTACTTAAATTTAATTCCTGTTACTCCTGACTAATTGATACCTTGAGAATAGTTTATACTGAAAATTCAGTCTGCAAGACAAAATTACAGTGTGTGTTTCTGCAGATTACAGACCCCTTCCAATTTAGACTCCTCACTACCAGTTTTACTTTGGATGATCCTGCTTCTACATTTCCTTGGCATATGGCCTAAGATATTCTCTAGCCTACACAGTAACATGGTATATAGCCAGGCCAGATTTCTTGTTGAAGCTCCACTTGTGCATCCTCTTTCCCTGGGGTTGTCACCTTTGAGAGCAGTGGACACTGTCTAATGCATATTTGGACAGCTTTTTTTCTCAGGGCCACCCCTACACTGTTTTAAAAATAGATTCTATTCAGCGTATCTTTTTGATCCTTATCTCACAGTTGTACACTTTGTTGTGGTTACATTAGCTAGTAACTGGTGTGATTCTTGGCCCAGCCAGAAGTATGTGAGATTGGGATCTTCAGCCTGAGCGAGCTGTGCAGTCGCATGTGACGAGGGCTAATTGGTGGCCAGCTGTATAGGGCAGGGAAGCAGAAAGTCAATAGATGGGAGGGATAGAGCACATACATCCCATGTGTGATTGCATTTAGGGTGGGAGTCAGCAGCAGAAACACAGAAGCCAGGGCTCTTCAATTATTTAGGGCATCTGAGATGTCTGCAGAAAGTGGGACACCTGACAAAGGACACAGGGGAGACTACAAGCTTATGGAGCAGCACCTGGAGACCAGGAGTTACATGCTAAGCATTTCAGGTGGGACTAGAAATGTGAGTTAAGTGACTGAGTTGATCCTTTGGGGTCATTTACTGACACTATATATATATATATATACACACACACATATTCATATATGTATATAGTCAGTATATATATGTATGTATATATATACATTTTGTGTGTGTGTGTGTATGTATACATATGTGCATACGTATGGTTTAGTTGCACATTCACTTACTTTACCACTGTAAAGTAAGTCAGATGGAGAATATTTTAAAGCAACCCCCAAGTTTTACTTCACATGTCGAGGTCTACAAGTGAGTAGAGGTTGGGACAAGATCATGAGACACTCTTGAAGGGCTTTGGGGGTTGGGGCAGGGTTTTACATTTGTGTATCTGACAGGGCAGGCTGGCAGATGGTACATAGGCAAAAAGAATGTTTTTTTGCATGTTTGCACAGTTTCTACCTCAATGAGATTACAATCGTAATGAAGTTGTGAGCCAGGACAAGAGCTCCTAGCTGCTGCCACAGTACAAATAATAGTACTTTAGAGAAAATAGAAGCAAAGATGGACTCAGAGCCAATTTACTGCAGAGAGAAAAGAACATTTTGTGTCTGACTGAAAAAGCAGAGCATGGGCACAAAAACAAGTGTTTTTAACTTACAGCACATCAATTATTTTATGATAACTGTCCATGTGCACACATTTTCCTCATAGAAAATGCTTGGTAGGTTGCCCTTTTTCCATGGACTGAGAAACTATTCCTCATAACTTCAGTTTTGTGCAGTAAAAGACTGTGCACACAGATGATACCGCAGAATAATGAAAATGATGTACATCTTAGCATAATTCCAATGGTAGAAGATGGCGGATGTGCAACTGAGACTGTCCTGAGACATCTTGACTGATCCAAAATCTCAAGTTGTGGAAGATCAGTGGGATATAACCCAGAACTAATGATATTTTGCATGGAAAGAACATGTCCATGGAATAAAAGTCCGTTTTTGGTAGCTGGCCTGGTATTACTCTCCTCTGCAACCAGTGATCTGTCAACATTTTTGCTGACTTCCTCCATTTCTGTTATTTCTATAAATAATAATTGTAATAATTTTGTTTTGTCTCTGAAAAAAAATGTTACATCCCTTTAAAAAATTGATGCAGCCCGTAGATTGTTCTAAGCAGTTAATATCATGCTTAGATTTAAGCACATAATAAAATTTGCTGTATTCCTTTTAGAAAAGTGCTTGAGTTTTCCTGAATTAAATGGAATTTGAGCTCTTATGTTCTTTCCTGATTTGGAGTCTTTCTGAGATTTATTCAATGAAATGCAAAATCTTTATTCACGCCTCTATAAAACACATCTATTTTAAAGCCAAAATGAGCCACTAGAACATATAGTCCAACCTGCCCTATAATAAACCCAAGAACTCACCCAGATATGCCGATGTAAGGTAAAACATACTACATAAACTACCAGAATAAAAGAAGTAAAGCACTTAAGCAGCGGAGGAAGCAGAATCTCATTTTAACATGATACATTAAGGCAATACGATATTGATATAAAATACAAACCATATATGAAGCTCTTACTCAAGTAGCAAGGCATTTTCAAACCGTGGATAGTAATAATTCCTGGCTAAATGGAATCTCTTTGCACTTTTTAAGCATTAGGAAAGAAAAGAACAGAGAATGAAGTAGCCTAAAAGTCTTTAGTGGAGAGATTTATTTCCAGACGCCACTGCAACTTGCTTTGGGGATCAAAAAATTCCCAACTGGTGCAGTATTATTTGATGATCACTTCTTTTTTCTTCAGTTTCTTCTAGAGACCTCTGTATGCATTGTTACAGGATGAGATCAGCTTCCAGTTGTGCAATTAGGAATGTGAATAACATCTGCCACATTTGGTTTGTTCACTCATGTGAACACCCGAGGGAGTGAAATACATAGAGGATTGCTTTGTTTAGAGAAGGGGCAAGATAACATATTTTATAATTTTATCATTTCAATAGCTAACGCTATATGTTTATATTACAGAAGGCAGGATGAATAAACATACTTGGCACCTGATGAGAAAATGATACAGCTTATGAGATCCTCTATTCTTGTAGTTTTTTATGTCTCAAACTCAGATCAGTCCCCTTCATCACCACTTCGTCAGAATAAATGAGAAGCTTTTTGAAGGAGTAGGCAATTTGTCCCAGTGCTGGTATCACCTCTCTTTTTGTTGTTTTTTTGTTTTATTTTGGGTTTGTTTCTTTTTTTTTCCTGCTGTGCTGTAAAAGCCTTGTGGAGGTAATTCAAACTTCCATAAAGAGACAGAAATGAGAGAGGTAATGAGTCGAAGTTAGAGACAACAATTTCAGAACTATTAGCAATATTGGCACCCTGTGCCCTTTCCGCAGAGTCAGTAAGCAAGTTAAAGAGAGGTTGCATGCCATCAGGATCCATAGCTTTTCAATTAGTGCCAGACCTTCCACTGTTTCAGGAAAGGTATAAAAGGCAAACACAATAACTCCACCGGAATATGTATCCTTCATACCCACTAATTAATGGAGAAGAAAAATGAAGAAGGGTATTCCCACATGTAGCTGAACGTTAATTTTTACTTTCTTCTTTGTATTTTTTTTTCTAACCAACAAAGTCTTCCAGCTTCTAATATATTTTTTCTATATACATTCACACTGTCACTGCAAAACACTAGTCAAACCAGTCCTAAATTTTTACCAGCAAATCTTTATCTCATTTCCAGTCATGAGGACTCAATTATTAAAGTACAACACTCAGATCTGATCAAAGACATCAACCTCTCACAAGAAAAGCTCCAGAAATACTGTCCCTGCTTGACCTGTGCAGCTACAATGCTGAGAGGTCCACCCTCCGACAGACAGTAGGACTCGAAGACTGCATGTACTTCTCCTCGTGCTGGAATATGAAGGTGGAGAGAAAGAGGTAGGCAACATGCTGTTAAATCATCTCCATGCCTTGGGTAAGGACCGCACCAAGGTCTTCATTCATGGTATTGCAGGCACGGGGGAGGCCGTGTCAGAGGGGACTTCTCTAAATCTAACAAAAGCCAATCTCTGTTTCTACCATGGCACTACTAATGCAATCATTCAGACCACAGCAACAATTCTTTTCTACCAAACCAACAGCTGCCAAAGTCAAGTCCACCTACAAGTATTTTTTCCCATTTACTGGTAATCGAGCCCTATGCTGGCATCCCAGGTGAGATTATATTTCTCACAGTGTTATGATTTCTATGTGATTTACAGATAACCTTCATATTTTGATCAGATACGGAAAAACCTAAAGGACGAATTGGTTGTTGATGAAACAGAGAAATAGAAACACTAGTTCCAATTTAAAACAGACACAAAGGAATTATAACAATTACCATTTTTTTTAAATATGAAGGTTAACAAATTTTATTCAATGTATAACTGAGCTGATAGTTTCAGGGTGTGACAGCAAATTAGATATAAGTTTCATATATATTTATGCAGTGGTCAAACATAATTTGTTGTGGAGTATTTGGCACTCCCTCTGCCGTAGCTCAGAATGTGCATATACTCATATGCACATAGATGTCAACGTTAGATGAAGAATAAAAAGGCATTACAAGCTACTTATATGTAAAACTCCTTTGAGTTTTTTGAACACTCGCAATGTACACCATGACATATTTTAATCAAGTTTGATGTGGAATTTTGAAAGTATGACGTGCAAATATGATTCCATAATAAAATAAACAATGTTTGTGTAAGTTCTACCTGTAGTCTAACATTTTGACAATAGTCCCCTCTATGTGACTAGAATTTAAATGCCTTTGTTTCAAGATTTTTTTATATTTGTTCCTAATACTTCAGTTAATGATATCATCAAAGGTTTCCCTGCGATGATGTTTTATTCTGCAATGCTGAGCTCTACCTTTTAGTTTTAAGCTACTTGATTTCACTGGATGTGCTCTCTAGCCTTTCAAGTTTATTTGTATTGGGCAAGAAGCCAATGGTGTTAATGCATGGAAAACAGGTAGCTGTCAGGACTACTGCAACAGCATGTCTAATTTCTTTGTATTAAAGCTGTCACAAAACATTAAGTAAGAGATTATATGAAGTATGTGTAGGGCAAATAGTTTATAATGTAATAAACTAATAAAATTTTGAACAAGCTAAAACATGATTCCTTTTATGTGGATTTTTTTTGCCCCCCCTTGGGTTTTTCCTAGTTTGCTCACGTTATTCCCCATTCTTTTCTAAACCATTGCTGAAAATCTAAATGGAGTTGTGGACACGTGTCTGTCTGTCTATCTATTTAAATATATTTATATTTAAATTTTTTTCCATGAATGACAGAAAGATCCTTTATGTATTTCTGTTCCCCTGGTTATCTTTTTAATGCTCAAGGGGAAGAAAACAACTTTGACAGCCTCAGTGTACAATGTCGACAACAGTGAAGTTTTGATCTTGCTTAGGTCCTTCAGATGTTACAGCAATACAATAAAATCATAAGTGGAGATACTTCTTTGGCCCTAGAGTGGCACAAATACATTTTTAGGTCCATTTTATGAATAAAATATTCATCAGTAATACAGTGTTATGCCATGTCCATTTCAGAAAATAGAAGCTACAGGAAAGAGTACATTCTGTCTGAAAAATGTGGAAATGGAAATGGAGACTGGTCTACAGATTCCCTAAGATGTCTCTGGAGGTGACCACTGTGGAGCAATAAAAATCAAGACTTAGAATAAGTAGTTGCAGCAGTATCTATATGAGAGAATACAGCTAGGTATCAATGAATTTACCTACACTTTTGAGCTGATTTGGCCATCATTTTGTACTCATCTTGCCATCTGGTCATTCACATCTCACACATATTCATTCTCCTGCAGGAGGTGTGGAGTGAAGGCTAAAGGAAAAACTTGGTGAAGGTTTGAAGACACTCAAGATCCCACACACTTGCATCTCTGGGTCTGGTCCAGTGCTTCACCGTTAAAAATGAAGATACTCTCAGTACAGAAGGTTGTTCACAGCACCCACCTCTCTGCTGACTACAACTCCCTCCATCTTGATAAACTAACTCAGGTATTTAGACATTGTGAATAAATTTTCTTTCCTCCCAGAAAAGCTAAATGAAATATGGGCTGTAGCAGGGTGTTTACTCCAGACTCACTACTGTTGTGTTTTGCTTTTGAATTTAACATGCAGATTTAGCCCGATTAACCATGATCTGAGGGCCAAAGACATATGGTGGCGCATGAAACAACAGCTGTCTACACAGTTTCAGTGAGACAACGTTTGCATGAAAGACCCCAACTGAGGCAGTGTTGCAGATCTTTCAAGGAGGCTTCTGCTTCTTTCAGTTCTCTGAAAGGCTTTCTCTGCAAATTTCTGTTAACCCGCGCAGCTATTGTTAACCCAAACAGTATTATTCTTTCCTTGATTCACTGACACTTTCTTCGCAGGTTCCCTTATATTTCAGGTCAAAAAGGAGGAAAGCTTGTGCTGTTCAGCCTCACAATGAGGAGGGTGGGACTGTTTTTCTCCTGTCATGTAAACTGTCGTTAAAAAAAAAAACAAAAGTGCTAGCCACCACTTGCTTTTTGTCGGAATGTTGAATCTGACAATGTCTGTTTCATGTACTGTGAGAGAAAGGAGACCCAAACCACATTGTAACATAAAGAATAACTTGTATAAATCTTACTTTAAGTCAGGGTCTCTTCATTGGAAGGAGTCTGGAACCCAGTAAACAGAGAGAGAGCAGGGGGGTGGAGCACGGGGAGGGGGAAGAGGAATTTCCCTCCTTCATCCTTCCTTCAGTTCCCTAATAACAGTATTGACTGAGTGGCAGAAGCTCACAATGGAGGAGTGCTGATCAGCTCTAATTTGCCCTAATTCTTCCTGCCTTGAAGAAGCGAGACAAGCCAGGCTGCCAAAACATGGCCCTAGAGTTCCCCAGCAAGTCTCAAGCTGGAAACCCTGTAATGTAGAGTTGGGCTTTAAAAGTGTGAAGGAGATGCAAGTTGAGACTCAGGTGGAGGTTTCTGACCTGTAGTTTCAGTCTCGATTAGACTTGGCACAACTATGGCTCCAAGCCACTCTCCCAGATTCTCAGTAACGTAAAGGTACAAAACCAGACAATCAGAAAAAAGGTAGTAAAAATAGGTATCTGTAAAAGTTTAGCCACTTCTAGGATTGTTAAACAAGACTGGATCGATGCATTTTAGTTCAATCTCTGCAGAAGTGCCCATTAAAAGTGCAGAATTTAGAACATCTGTGGCTGGAGGTAGTTTCTCTTGTAGAATTTCTGGGAAAGCCTAGAATCCACAGTCATTTTAATTTACCTGCTTAGTTCCAATAATGGTCTCCCAACAGTGTAATCTAGGCCATAATTAATTACATGCGTATATTTATTTTTAATTATTTTTACACAAACATTTAGTAAACACTGGAGACCTGGAAATTGTAACTACAGAATTGAAAAGTAACATACTCAGCTGTACTTATTTAGGTGAGTGATTGGCTTTTGAACTGAGTTCAGTAACAGAAAAATGCTTCTGATAATGCAGATTTCAGAAATTAGAGACATGAAAGCGTCTGTCAAGGCTACGACAATCCTGATATAAAGAATCATTGTATCCTGTTGCTGAAATAGTTAACAGGTAATTTGGCACACCACTGGGAAGTAATTTCTCCTATTTGAGTGGGGCTAGTGCTAGCATTCAACCTTGAAAAATATTTAATTCAAAAATCTGTTCATGGACTTTTTATATTTAAAGGAATTCATAAACTGTAACAAAGGTATTTCAACAGAAGTATTGAAATGGAAAAAGGGACTTTTCATCCTGCATTCATGTGCCATTGTCGAAATTCAGAAAATTCTTTACATTTTACTATCAAGAAAACTACATAAGTACTAGCCTTGTTTAGAAGAAGAGGACTCAGTGAGTATTATACAAGACTCTTGACAGTTTGTTTCCTTCAGGTACCATGATTTTGCCTTTGAATTTGACCCAAGTGATGTGCTGAAAAGTGTTCAGCTGATAAAAAGGAGTCTTCTGTGAAACTGTCATATTTTTGGCTCATTTTAATAGGCAGTGGTTTCATGTCAAAGACACACTTCACATTTGTTACAATTGGCAGCTTTTTTTCTTTTTTTTTTTTTTTAGGAAGCTGTAAAGCCCTGATTGGAGCTGCAGCAAGCTTGTCACCAGAGACTCAGACTCAAGCCCTTTCAGTCATACAAGCCCTCTGCAATTTGCTTGGCAGGAAACTGGCACGAAAATTGTGCCACTGAACTAGCAAGAAAGAAAAACTCCCTGAAGCCGGTGGAATTTTGGACACCCTCATTCCTTATTTCATATGTGGTTTTTAGTCTGATTTTCCTCAGAAATGTGGTTAACGCATTTGTGTTGTATACCTGCTGGTTGCCCTATCCTAATACTTTTTTTTTCTTTTTTTTTTTTTAATTGGCCATATTCAAACAAATTTAAAAGGCAGTAGGCATGGAAAACTAAAGGGAAATTATGTTTCTGTAAATTTCATTAAAATCAATGTAAGTAGAGGAAAGATCAAAATCAGTGCTTCTACTAAAGAACAAATATTATACACTGTTCTTGGCAGCAGGCTGTTTGCCAGTTGGCACTGGAGTGCTGGCCAGCTAATCAGCCCGCACACAGCTTGGGAACTAGCTGTAGCATGAGCTGCTACCTGTGAGTGAAGGAGGGAGTAGGGAGGGGGAAGGAGTTAGTTTGAGGATAGAAGTGAAGGCTTTTGAGGGACAAAAGAGAAATCCATAAGAAATCAGGCTTTGTAAAGTGCATTGCTCACCAAAAACTTTGTTTTATCTAGCCTTAAGTGTATTTATGATAGTAGAAGGAAATTAAACACTATAATAAAAGGAGTGTGCAAGCTGAAATAGTTTGGAGAAAACTGAAACAGGAGGAAAAAAAAAATCCACCCTCCCCCTATTTCCATGAGTTTGTGCTCAATTGAAAGTAAAAGAGAGAAACAAAATGAACTGAAGTTTATTCTCCTTTGAAGAATTTTGTCTTCATACCACAGCTTTATTTGCTGGGTGAGCAATGGGTAGTAAGAGATATAATTATGTTAAGAGAAAAATATTAATTTGTGTTACTAATAATTCCTGTATGCAGGCATCATTTCTAAAAGAGCGTTTCAAAATCTCATAGGTAAAACTCAATATGAAACCACCCATACTAAGATATAAGCTCTTCAGCACAGTAGGGCTTAGAAGTATTTTCTATTTGTTAGATATTGTGAAGTCAAAAAGGAGCTTCCTTTGTAAAAATAAGTGGGGGATGAAATACACTGAGAGGACAGTGGTAAAAACCTGCAGAGGCAGCACACTCGAACATTCCTCCATTAGCAAGTATTCCTTGCAAGGCCTTTTCCTGCAGAGTCATTGCCTCCCATGGAGGCTGTTTGGGCACATCGCTCAGGCAGAATCACTGCAAGTCACTGGCACTTGGCAAGGCACGAGGGGCTAGCTGGATGGCAGAAATGTACCTACACTGCAGCTTTTGGAAAGGATGTGCCATCAGCCTTCTTGAATGCCTAACTAAATTACTTGATAGCTCATTAGAAAACAGAACTGTGTCCCCAATCCTCTTTCCACCATTCTCTCTGACGGCTGAAGGAAAATATCACAAAACTCAGAAGTCATAGCCATGAACTTCAAGGCATTAGCCTTTATAGACATTTGCCAAAACTCTAGAACAGATATTTATCTGCAAAAATTGCTATTATACATTCTGTGATGGTAATCCACTACACAAATTTCTCCTCTTCATTAAAGAAATAGGACCTTTTAATGTTAATATAAGCCTTAGGCTTTATTAACATTTAATGTTAAATGCTGTTAGTAGGGTGTTAGAAATCACATACACATCTGCATGAAATCACTAGGAGTCTTTTCATTATCTTTCAGGATGAGATGATGAACTGCTGAAAGAGGAGGAAAGGGTTGTTACGGATCTCAAATTTCACTACACATTAAAAAAAAAAAAAATCCCAGCACCAAATATGTAAAAAACCAATGAAAAATTAGTAGGTTGGCTGATCTGCTGATTTGATAAAGCTTTATTGTGAGCTTTGACTACATTGATTTCAGGACTAAGATTTACAGGATATAAACTGTAAACTGTTAATGACAAATTGAGAAATTTCCCTTTGTTATTTAAACAGCACGTGACTCAGTTTTCATTAGTGAGATAGCTGCTTCACTTTAAAAGTCCTAAATGCTGTAAATGGGTATTTTAATCGTATTCAAATTTTTTGAAAATCCTAATTCATTTACCCACTAATTACTTAACAAATAGTATGCTGTGAAATGAAGAATGGGTGTTAAAACAAAATGGTTTATAATATCTGGCACGATTCCCAGAAATCAAGCCATTTCACATTCTTGATGCACTGCCAAATATGTTTTTGTTGTCTTCCTCCATCAGTGTAAACAAACATGGTGGTGGCGGCTGGGGGAAGGCGGAAGGGCTGGAGGTCGGACTGGCTTTGTCCTTGTCTACAGCACATCTCCACCCCCTTCTACTCCCAAACGCTTCTGCAGATCTGATTTCCCACATTACTGCAGCATAAAGGAAGTTTAAAAGAGCTGCATGTATACTTCATAGGAAGGTAATAAGGCATTGCAAGACTAACTTCACACTTCGCTCGTCTGTCAAGGAGGTCTCCCCTTCCCAACAATACCCCAATGTTTTGGTAGGCAGGCTCCAGCCCACTTAGCCAGCAAGGAGGCACGGGTGGAATGCCAGGTATGTCTACAGAGCAAAGTAGTGCAGGCAGCCTGACGCCAGGAGAGAATAGGCAGGTACCTATTGAGTTACAGGATTTCTACAAATCTAATCCACGTGTAATGTGAGACTTATTACAGAGTCAGCCTCTGCCAGGGCTGTGAAAAGTCTGGGGATACGAACAGCCTCAGAAACAATGATCCCAGTTAACTCATTGCAACCCAACGTCAGTTGACCAAACCTAATGCTCTCTTATCCTTGTAATTCATTTCTTAAACAGTGATTACAAGCTGTATCTTATCAAGTATTTAATAGCAAATGCAAGAAATTACTGATAAGACTGTGGGTGACATTGTGTCTACTGCAACAATGCATATTTCTAAAGAAGTTTATATTTATTGACTGAAGTGTGCAATGAATGCAAATTAAGCGGGGGCATTTAACATGGGAAGCATTTTCATACCTTTGAAACAGCAAAACCATTCTCAACTGCTAATAATACGAAGAAAAGTATTCCCATGTTTCCAAATCTTATTACAGTTAAAAGAGTCCTTGTTGATTTGGGGGGCATATTGGGAATAAACTGCAGCATTTAAAAATGGCTATCTGCTACAAATCTGCTAATTTCTTCAGTCACTATAAATTTGGATGAGGGCTCTGATAACCCATTCAGTATCTACTCATTAGGCATCATTTTAGTCATGCACCTATGGTGTTTAATATTCTCAGCTAATAAAGTTCTTCTCTCACTTGATATATCTTCCCTGACTTTGTCAAATAATTAAGGACAGCCTTTCTCAATCAATTAACATTTAATTTGGATGCCATTGACCATAAAGAATAAGTTAATTTTATATTGTGGTTAATGAATGCCCACATTTCTAGAAATGATCTGCAGTTGCTCAGGTTATATTTGAAAGACAGAAACTCAGTAATGGTAATAAAGGATGTTGAATCCACACTCAGAGTTGCACCTTGCAACAGACTAGTGATTTTGTTCCTTTCCTCAGGCTGTTTAATGGCTACATGACACCTTTAGAAAAGGTCAACTGCTATGGGGTCTGATATTATCAGTTCATCAGTGATACCCATCTGGCTATTTACTGACACATATATTCTACTCTAGCAACCAAAAGCAAACAAGGCTTTGGAAGAATAGCGGCCCAGTCATGACAGAAGTTGAAAGTTAGTTCAGGCTACATTAAGGATGATTATTTTGCCCAAATTGTAACCATTTTGTGATTGATAAAATCAGAACTTCAGAGATCATTCGTAATTATGAATTTCTCCTTGCTACTAGAATGCAATGGAGAAATACTTTGCTTATTGGTACACAAAATGGGAAAATGGAGAATACTTTTTATATTTGGTATATTTGGCCCAAGTGATGTGGGAAATTTACATCTCTTATTTGTCATGATTCCCATAATCTGGGAATCTGCTGTATATAAAATTGGAGGAAATGGACAGAACACAAGGATTTCAAGATGTCTAATGATAAAACATGAAACCTAAAAATTGCTTTACCTACCTGGATGCCTAATGAGGGCACCCTCTTGGGCCAGACCAAAAAAGAGCTTAAAATCTGCGGAAGCTACCATTGCAGTGCCATGTCTTGTGCAGCAGGTCCCAGTATGGATACAATCAATGCTCACTGTTTAGTATTTGAGGAAGACAAAGTATCTCGTAACAAGTTTCACGGGAGCTACTGTGCTGTGGAGGATGCCATGTAGACCAGCAAGTTGGAAAATGTTAAAGACGTGAGTTTACTAAATGCCTGCCTAGGATAAATCTTTGCTTAGTACTAGGTGGACAACCCACTTATTCTGTATGGCCTGGAAACAGTTTCATAGCAATTTTCCCACCTTGTTAGAAAGGTGGAACAAGAATTATTCCTTTCTTGATTCAGCTTCTTGGACCTGCCACTCAAACTAAGGTTCTCAAAACCATCCCTCACATGTAGAAGCCTTCCATGATCTTCCACTGTAAGTGGTGACAACCAAAGTCTGAACAGATTTTGACATTTTGGAACATCATTTCCCCTGCTTACATACAGTTTCACTATTTCATCCATCTCAACTAGCAAGAATAAAGCTACTTATTTCCTCCTGACCAAAAAAAAAAAAAAGTAATGAAAGATCAAGGCAGTGCTGCTTCTTGATACTTATATGGTAGTTGCAAATGCTTATGTATTTGCCTTCTTACAATTTACTACATTATCTCAGTAGAAACTTTTAACTCCATTTGCTGGAGATCTGGACAAAAGTTGATGCTTAACATTTAGGTTGTCACATGAGGTCTCAGCTTGCCTAGCGTTCCTTACTCCTCCTTTAGATTAGTCTTATCCCTGCTTAACCTCTGTGGTAGGTAAAAAGACATTGTTAATCAATGCTTACATTGTGTAGGCCCCTTAGAAATAGCATTCAAAACCTGGAAAAGCAAGAATGTACAGGGTAATCTACAGTAATCTTCTCAACCCTAGGAACGCTTTTGATTGGAATGATAATGCAACTGAAAAGGTAGCAACTTTTAAGACAGTCTACCTGAAGCTATAAGGGCATTAAACCAATGAGAGTGTGGTTGTCTTTTTTATTTTAAAGCAGCAAAATGGAGAGTTTCAGCAACCTCACCTAATAGGTTCCACCAAGTATTACAAAATGCTATGTAAACTGTTGACCTCTGTTGGATTTATTGCAGATTTGCCTTTCTGTTATTTATGCATGGAATACATGAAATACGATGTTCATGTCTGTGCAACCAAATGGCTAAAAAATTTTCTGGATACATTACTCTTTAACACATACAAAAAAGATTAGCTTATTAACAGATGCTTGGTTATTTTCCACCTAAGTCTAGAAATTCTAGACTTCCCAGACATCACTTACATTTATGTAAGACACAGAATCATAGAATAGTTAGGGTTGGAATATTCTTCTTGTCTAAATAAAATGTTAAAGCCAATCTAAGACTCACAATGGAGTTTGTTTGAGGAGGGATGGGGGTGGGGGAGGGGGCAGGTTTTGCTGGAGAACAACCTTGTGACATTTTCATATTGACTTAGCATCACGCTTTTAAATTTACGTATAGTTACGCTAACATTAACATGTGAGTAAATGTCTTTAGATAGCCAACTTCCTTCAACCCTATTATTCACATGTGCAATTGTTCATATACAGTGTCCATGCTAATGATACAAATTTGGTATCCCAAAAGACCTGCAAAAAAAAAGCTGTTTAAGAAATAGGAGAAATCTGTCCTTTTTAAATCTCACTCCTCAAAATACTGAAAACGTTGTTTTCATACCTACATTTAAAATACTCTATTTCTATTCTAAATTAAATTTTTTGTGAGAAATTTTCTTTTTTTTTAATTTAAGATCTCTAAAAGAGACCTAAATAGCTGATTTTATATTCCTAAGCCTCTTGCAAAGGCATAAATGATAAGTCTCTTGCATGTTAATTTCCAGCCCACACACATTCTCTTTCCTGAAAGCCTCTGGAACCTTTCAAATATGTACAAGATAACTTATAAATAACTCTCTAAATACTATTTAAAACACACATGAGGAATTTGGTTCAGTGACTATTATATACTATTGAGAGCGTATGTAAATGCATTGTTTGGAAGAGGTGCATGATAGTCAGGTCAGTGAAGTCCTTGTGAAGACAAGAGAAGGGCAAGCATCCCTATGCTGGTGAGCTCAATTAGTTGACTAACAACAAAGTAGTGCTGCTAAAAGTGAAAGCTGGGTTAGGGTAGTCATCAGAGCTGTTTAATAGCTGACCACTTTTTTGTGCTTTCCAGGAAATGCAATGAATATATCACTGTAAAAAGTATGCGGGCTGAACAGTTAATGCACTGGTACAGAAACCAGGAATTTTGCTGCACATTTTTCACCCATCAATCGTTAGAGGTCTTTGAAAGATAACTAAGAAACATAAACCATTTGTAAGTTCATTGACAATTCATTACAGGGATGCCTGCACTTCACTAGAAAATTCTCATGTGTCTGAAATACAGAAGACTTAAAAACTTTTAGAAGTTACAGACAATTTTATTATTTCCCATATTTGTACTGTATTTATAAATTTAAGGGGTGAGCTAATTACTTTGCAAAGCAGGCAGCTAGCTGGAAAATCTTTCCCAACAGTTTCCTCAAGTCCTCACCAATGTCCTCAAGGTCAAGGCTGAGGCCCTACTTTGGACACTTTTTGGAAGCTAACTGACACAAATCAGCTGCTCCCACAGTCACCTCTGCTACCCAGTCTCTTTGGTGGGCTCATGCTTCTAAGAGCAGAGCTCTGGGCACCTGCTGACAAACTGGGCTTGTGGCGCAGCTCGTGATCAGTTGACACTGAAGGCTGAGACCAGTGGGTACTGTTCCAGGTCAGCTAGCAAAGTCTGGTGCCCCGAGCTCTGTGCTCTGGAGTTCAGGTTCAGGTGGCCTCTTCATAGAGGCCTGGTGGATGATGTGAATGTATGGCTAGTTCTTTTACGGCCTTTGACCTACCTGGCTTTAACTGTGTAACTGTGCACAGTAGCTAACATTCATCCCTGGAGGTGTTCAAGGCCAGGCTAGATGGGACTTTGAGAAACCTGGTCTAGTGGGAGGTGTCCCTGCCCAGGGCAGGGGGGTTGGAACTAGATGATCTTTAAGGTCCCTTCCAACCCAAATCATTCTAAGATTCTACATTTTAATGTCTTGATTTACAAGTCTGCTGTTGTTAACAATTTTTTCTGCCTTACTGTTGGCAGAAATCTAGGCTCTCTGGGAGCTTCTCTCCCAGCAATGAAACTAAAGACTGAGTATCAGTGCCAATGTTCACAAAAGTAAGCTGTTCTGTTTTGTGTGATTCTATGAAGTTGTTTTTGAAATGCCTGAGAAATGTGTGTTTTCTACGATATGCCACAAATGGCTTTAATTAAAAAACAAAAACAACTCCCCTGAAAAACTATTTTCTGTCACAAACGTGAAAACAGGAGCAGAATGTGGTAACCCTGGCTATGAATTGCTTTAAGCCAGATTTTTGTAGCTTCAGAAAAGCTGTGTTGTTTGAAGTCTGTGCTGGTCTTTGGCCACATTATATTGAGAATAGGTTCTGTGAACCAAAAGGAAAAGAAAGAGAAGGGCTCCACAGCACTGCCTATTGCTTTGGAGAGACCATCAGGTCTCTTCAATACTTTGGACATGATAAATTCTTAGACATAAGACTTCCCTCCATTTCGTTCTGAGTGACACTCTGATAAGTCTGTCTTCTTCAGCTCATCCCATGGAGCAGCAACACGGTCTCCCCCTGCCTCAGAGACAAGATGGGACTGCTTTTATCTGCATTTGTGGTTCCTCCCCAGGAGTGCAGAAGCGTCTACGCTACATCTCTGTCACACGCCTCACTTGCAGGATGATGCTGATATTCAGTTTCAGCTCTCATGAGGAGCAATGGGTGCCAGGTTTACTATTTTAGAGAAACAAATGCCCAGTCCATCCTTTTGCAGGCATTGGGCTGCATGCATGCTCAGGCATTGATTGTTGCTGCCGCGTATCATCTGATTTCTGTTTTCAAGCTTTGCTTTGCAACTGTTGTCATTTAGCCTTCTTTTGGTTTTGTTGCAGGCAGAGATTATAGCGGGATCAAATGATTCAAGGAGCTGGGGATCTTAGCAGAAGTTAAAATGCCTTTGCCTTAATCTAGTTGTGCTTTCTCTTAACCCTGGCCATTTTGCACAGATCCTGAGTCAGCTAATGCTCAGCTGTCATGTCAGGAGTGCCGCCACCTGCCCAGCGCTGGCATCCTGAGCTGATGAATGTCACCAATTGCCTCCAGCATAAAAGAAAGGGCCATCTCCCAAATTATCAGCCTGGAAACCAGCTTATGTATTTTAATGGCATCCTAAAGATGGGCTATTTAATTAGATCTTCTCTAAACTCACAGACCGGTCAGGAATAAAAGTTGCAAATATTAAGTGAAGACCCAGCATTAGCTAAATGTGCGATGCAGCCACATCCACTCCTGAATATAAGAAAAGGCAAAATAATGATTAATGTCATCATCATTGCCCAACATTCAAAAGGGTAGCATTTCTACTGCTCAGCCAGCAGGAAATCTTATTTCAAGGAAGTTGTGACCAACAGTTAGAAAACCTGTTCTAACAGTGCATGAAGGTATTGGCCGTCTCCCAGAATATTTCCAGCAAGCGTAAGACCAGCTGCTCACCATGGAGAGGCAGCTGGAAAAGACTAAAAGAAAACAATAGCAGCTTGTGAACTGTGAAAGGGAAGTCTCCTGTTTATAAAGGTTAGTTGCAGTTATCTTTCCAGGAGTGTAAATGTAGCAGAGAGACTAACAGCTCAAAACCTGAAGTGGTTTGTTAATTTTACTCATTCATACATACAGCTGAGTTTGGCTACAGCCTGATTTGCAGCTAGAGGGAAAGACTGCGAGTGAAATATATATCCTTTTGTATTGGAAATAATGACAACTGTTCGGAAACTCTGGAAATAATGATAAATCCCTGCTCCAGACATAGCAGTGAGTTCTGGTTTTATAATTAACTAAATAATTCATTTTGACTCATACAGATTGCTTCATTTCCAGACACAATTTAAAACTGTACAGCAGTATTATTTGCAAGCATTTGCAAATTAGTACTCTCATTTTTAATTTGCTTATACAGTGCAAAAATTGTACCAGAAATGTCTTCACCTTGCTTCTCCTGTTCACCCTTTCTGTAATCTAAAGGGAACAGTTCCTCCAGGTGTGAGATAATAAATTTTCAGTCAGTTTTGATCCTATGTCTGTTTGTAGCATATGACTTCCGTTCTTTGGGTGGGAGAAATTTTTTTGAAAGACAAAGCTACATTCTTTAGTGAAAACTAAACCAAAAATCTTTGTTTCATCAGGACACACGCTAATAAATTTATTGTTTCCTATGCTTAATCATCTCATTAATGTTTTTACCAGGTTTTTAAAATATTGGTAACTAGCAGAAGTGTATTTATGATACACAAATATTCAAACTTATTCACACAATGATATTTACAGTGCGAACAACTCTGATATTCTTAGAACTTCTCTTAGTATCATATTTTTCCCTGTTAAAACTCCTCCTGAATACAATACATAGCTTGGGAGGTTTCTGCCATTTCCCTAAAGCTGAAGACTGAATTTTTCCTCGGTTTACATCTTTAGGCTTGCAAATAGAGGAAAAGCAAACAGATAAATACAGGAAAAAATTGTTCTTTAGTGATGAATATTCATTAATGGAAACAGATTATCCTGCCATGCATACAGCCATTCAGTCACACCACCTAAAGGTACATATGTGATACAGGCTTCCTTTTTTCAAATGCCTATTGCAAAGAAAGCCATGCAAGAACCTAGCATTTGACCTGAATGAGGTTGTTGTAACTGGAACTGTGTTTTCTAACTGGAAAGGACTCAAATTTTTGCTACCCAATTTTTATTTTTAAAAATAGTTGGAATAGTGTAATTACAGACATGGTATATAAGGTTTTGGTTTATAAGCAGTGGCTTTACATTGATTTATAGAATTTTACAAATGTAATCCAGATGAGGATGTGGCCTGATGTTGTATTTTGCTGTCAGCACAAGTGAAGCAGACGTTTTAGGCTCTGTGGAGATGAAACAGCCATGCCTCGACTCTGATTTTTCCTGTGTGCTGGAATGACAGACTGATTTCTGCTGAGAAAGGGCAGGGCAGGGGGGACAGTGGCTACGGTGGGGTGAATGGGCTCACCCCACCCCTCCCACTTCTTCAAGCAGAAAGCCCAGCTCCCCCAACAGCTCTCTGTCCCACCTCCATCTCTCTTCGGCAGCAGTGGCTCTGCCCCAGTCTTGGGGAGCTGCATTCAATTTTTTCTTATAGCTCTTTCAGGCACTCCTGGAAATGCTATTGACTGTGACAAAAGCTTGGGCTGTTGTTTGTTTGAACTGTCTGGTATGCACCTGAATTTAAATGTTTTTATTTCCTAAACAGCAGACTTTAAGACAAATAGTTGAAATGAATGTTTGAGTGTTGGCTTCATCTTTCTGTCTCTTGCCAACATAAATAAATAGTTCTTCTGTGTAGCTGAGGATGCACTATTGCATTTAAAAATAGTTATGTTACAAACTGAGTGAGGTACTTTTACTCTGAAATATCTGGGGAGGATAAAAAAGCAAAACTAGTTTTATATTTTAGGCATTTATAATTGTACATGCACTTAATTGCTGTTGTGACTGTTCCATTTTTCCCACTTGCACACGCTGATGGGCCCATAGCTCTGACTCTGGCTGCTCAGTGGAGAGAAGAAGTAATAAAAAGCATCTGCCCTATATTTTAGATTTTATTCTAAGATGTTTCTTATCAGTGATGTGGGGAAAAGCTGGAACTTAAGAAGGAAGCGGCTCTTGTCTGCCTGCACTTCTTGCCCACGGGGATGCTGAAGAACTCACGGCATACTCTAAATGAATAGTAGGTGAAGTAATCCTAAAATTCTGTCTGATTTTCTTCCCCTAATAAAGTAAGCTCTCATAAACCTCTTAGCATACTGACTGCTGCACAGACCCTAACCAGTCTTTGCATCATTGCTTGATCTTTCTGTGTTCCAGTAGTTAGTTAAAATGTCAAAGACTACTTCAGGTTTGAATAATATATCTTTTTAAGAACTAATATCTTCTACTTTTGCCATTAAGACAGAGTCATTTCATACTCTATCCTGTTGGGTCTCATATGACAGGTCTCCTTTTACCCAGTTCACAGAGAAAAGAATATATACTTCAAGTTCAAGCAGAATGCATTTAGTTTAAATGATGGCACCTCAACCTGCTTAATTCTGAAGGTTCTGGTTCATACCCTAATGTATTGGCCAAAGTGGCCACTGTCCCATGAGGAGATGCTGCTCCCCTCCCAGGACTAGGCATTCTGGGATCAGTCTGTAGACCATTTGTGGGTTGGTTGTGATCAGCAGAACATCAATACATTTTCACCTGCAGTTGCAGCATGTCCGTTGACATCTTAGCAGTCATCCAGCCTGTGGACTCTGAATGCTATAATGGTGCTTTACATATTCAGTAAGTTTGCCTGCTCCCATACGTCGGATGGCCATGTGCAAAAATCATACTTTGACATCCCTCACAGAGTTGCAGTTCTGCCTGTATGGATGGCAAAACATGCACATGTATAAAGTGTGTATTTCTTCCTTGCCCTATGTGGAAGTGAAAACAATCCAAAGTGTTTCAGCTGAAGTTTTAATGTGTTTCTTTTATTTTCCCAAGCCTCAGTAGAGCAGCCAACTCTAACTGGTTTCCTATTTTGATCTGAACAGCACTGTATTACTCTGTTGGGGATTTTAATTTTTAATTGTTTAAAATTAGCATCTAAATTAGGATGAGCTTTTCCATGGGACCCAACACGAGTAATGTTAGACCATAATGAACACTGAAGAAAACTAGCTTCTCTAGCAAATGTGTAAAGGAAGAACTTGCTTGCATGTTGGTGCCTTCGTAGGGAAGTTAAACTGGCATGAGCTGACAGTCCTCTGAATTTAAACCTGTATGTTTTTATCAGTGTAAGTCCTTTTGTGAATGGATTCTTCCTGAAGATATAATCTTTTTCTGTTTAGCTAATATCACTTCCAAAATTATTTAATCCAAACAAAGAAATGCAAAAATATTCACTTACATTTGGAATAAGGGTGTCCAAATGGAAAGTCATATAGACATCAATATTATTGACAAAATTCTTCCTTGGGAAAAAAAAACCAAACAACCCATGCATCTATCATGACTTAGAAGCATGTATTAAAATATTAATTGATCAGATTAAAATGTGTAAGTATTCATGCTCTACAAGCATACATTTTTGGCAAATTTTATAGGTTATATCTTCATCAGAAATCCGTAAGCAATTTGACATTTTTTCTTCTTAAAAAATGACAGTGTAAATATTCCAAGATATATTCAAGTGCAAGAAAACATCTCCATGCTAAGTTTTTTACATACCTTTCAGGGCAGTGTTGGTTCATTGCTGGTATAATCTAATAATAACAGAGCAAATGGCATCTGAGATGCAAGACACGAAATAAAATCCAAGCTTGTGACAGCCATTGAACCAGAGGCTTCATATGCCTTTTGCTGTGGCCACAAATGAATGCTCTTGGAAACTCACAGTCCTGAGCCTTTGCATTTATTCTTAAAGAAAAGATTGGGACTGTTTGAAGAAACCTCTCCTAGACTGTATTGCTACCTACAACCTTCACTAATAAGAAACCAAACTGATTGTTTTGTATTGAATATCAGATTAAATAATTCAAATATAAAATATGGTATTACTTAATATACCAAATCCTGCTGTCAGAAAAGACAGAGCCAAAGAATTCCATGACCATTCAGGCTTCAGAAGATGGGTATCTAACAGTGGACGACTGTATGATTTGTTCATGTTCTTGACAATTCTGCCCCAAAAGAACATGGTAGAGGGAAAACTATAGTAGTAATGAACTGTGTGAATACAAGCATTTTGCTTTTCTGATTTTCTTTGGGTTTTTTGTTGTTTTAAATGAGCAGTCTAAATTGAATGAAATTAGTTTTCCCATAGGATGCCCTTTCTCTTTCCTTTGGTTACTGAGGGAGTCAAAATGCCCAGCTCCAGAACTAACAATAGTTAAAGCTTAATAAATTACAGTCAATTTATCCAGCTTTATTTTTTATCATTGTTGGAAAGATCTCCAAAATAAAAAAAGGTAGATATTCAGAATTCGTATTTCCTATTTGTGGGCATTTTGGACTCTTTTGGTCACATCTGTATTTATGAATAATTCTTTTTTCGGGCTGTGGTAATCTTCTTTCGTTTTACTGGAGGAATAAGGGAGAAAACAAAGAATAGGAGTCAGGACAGAATGAACTGAAATATCTCAAGGAGTTGGAATTTTATAAGTCATCATGGTGAAGATGAATTGGTAGGCAAAGGGCAGGTGAGGTGGTCAAAGGTGAATATAAATAAATGGGATAGTTTCACAATTTATCATGTGGCTATCGCTTGCACATACACGATATCTGTCCATCCATCTTGCCCTTGGATCTGGCTACCCTGCCTGTATATCCAGAAAGATAGGATGAATCAAAGGAAAAGACATAAGCTTGTAAATAGGTGTCTACTCTTTCTTATGCTAATCTTCTCCTGGGTCTCAGTCCATATCTACTCTGAGTAAGTAACAGGATAACTGCATAATAACTTCTAGCTACTCTCATGCTTAGAAATCACTAAAGCCAGTCAGCTCATTAGTCTGAAATCTTTTAAGACAACAGTTCAGTTGAAAGACTAGCACTGAAAAATCACTAAGAATGAGCACAATTATACAGCAGGAGCCAGTACTGAGCTGATTTGGGGACTATATACTTTCCTAAGATTTCTAAAACATTGCTGCAGAAACATGTTAAATTTTTGTGCTCCCTGTCTCATAGTTTGAATTTGAAGTGTTATTTAGTCATTGTCTATAGATGGTAGAAATATCTTTAGTAGTCAAGCCCTACCAGAATCTCAAAACCTAAAAAATTTTCCCAAGTATCTAAAAAATATTTAGTTCTAATCAATTCAAACATTCATTTTAATTTGTCTTTAATAGCCACTGGAATTAGTGTAATCTCAAATTAAAAGCTATCTAGAATGAAAGAATTTAATTTTTCATTTTCAAAGTAACAAGACAGAACATTTCGCAATTACTATTGTTCTTCAATTCCAAATTCAAGAAAAAAGTCCATTTTCAGCAAATTTCATATGCATCCTTAGGCAAAAGGTGATTTTGTAAAAAACAAAAACAAAAACAAAAACCACACTGCTGAAAATACATTTATTGACTTGCATGAATTTTTGGTAAAGTACAGCACAATCCAAAATCTAAATATTAAATTTTGGGTTATTTCTTTCTCATTGTGAAGTATATGGAACTGTCATGGATAAATGAAACCAGAATGAATTAGAAGGACATTTAAAAGAATTCGAAATCTGACCTCTAAAGGGTAAGACACAAAGAACCAAGAAAGATGATGAAACTCTGCTGCCAGGAGACTCTACTTCACTCAGTTACTCTATTACTGTCCAGCACAAGAACTGTTATATCAGTAATTTTTGCAGGGATTGCACTAGTTCCCAATCCAGGAAAGAGTCAGAACATCTTTCATACAGAATTACAGTTTCGTACTCCCTTGTCTAGATGATGCTGGGAAATAAAGCTGTTCATAACCAGCTTTTGGTTTGTACTAAGATATTATAACACTTGCTAGGACAAGGTTCTTTGTAAAATATATTCTGCTTTCAAAACTTTTGTCAAAGTTGGAATTGTCAAAGACCAAGATCCAAGCTCTGGGACCTGAGCACTAAGTGCCCATAGGTTATAGTTACACAATTCCCCAAAAGCTGATCAAGGAATATGTCCATTTGCATAACCCATCTGATCCCAGGTCATGTCGAGAGCTCAAAGGAAAACTTTATAAAGCGCCCAAGCACATTATTGCCAGGCCCCTGGTATAGTGAAGGTAGGCAAGACTACATATTCTCTGGAGAATGTCTAATGCCACATGAGGACCTGTAAGTCTGTTTTAATTGTTTAGACAGATAAGAATATTCATACTGAACACAGCCACAGAGTGCTCCTCATAGATGAGTCCAGATGTACGGCTTCCTTGGAAATATCTACCCACAGCTGTAGGTAAACATTTAGATACATGTCTGTTTGGGCAACTTGCATGCTCCCACTTACTGGGTGAAAAAAAGAGGATCCATTTTCAATTTCTTTGTGGAGTCATTCCAGTTCAGAAAAACACAAGAACATATAAAAAATATGGTAGACTTTACATTACAGATCTTACACTACAGTGTTTTTTCCTCCTGTCAGGTAGCACTATTTCATAACAGAAGATAGGAAATCAAGGATCAATTCATTTATAAGGATCAGTTTCAAACACAATAGTTGACATGCTTTGACACTGACTGCAAGTTACCCTCAGTTTAACCATGTTCTTAAAGTGGAATCACTTTAGATTTCTTAGCTAATCACTTTTGTTATGGTGTGTGTATCATGAGAGGAGCGGAGAGAGGCAGAGAGAGGGTCATTTACAAAGTGATTCTAACTGGCAAAAGTCTTTCTAGTCCAAAACATCCTAAGATTTGCGTAATATGACTTAGTGGACATTTAAATACTTAAACTGTCGTTTTAAGATTTTCTGTTTTTTAAGCATACCTATTTAGTTTCTTATCCTTTTCTTTGGTATGGCTTTAATGAATGGATTATGATGGTCAGTTTGTAATGCCATGAATGAAAGATTTAGGACCACTAATCTCAAGAACACTGCTTGGCGCCAGTAGACAAACAATGCACTCCCCAACTTGTTATCTCAGCCATACTAAGCTTTCACTTCTTACCTGCTTTCAAAGACTGTCAGTTCACTCATGTAGCCCAGTAAGTAGCAGGCACAGTCTTCTCAGGAAGTTGTTTTGTATTTCCTGATTTTGGGGGAGTTTATTACTTCATGATTCATTTGTCTATGCTGTAGCAAAGCTGAACTGAAATGTTTTTATTTGAAAAGCTTGAGCTGGTTTGGAAAATAATCTATTTCTATCAAGGTTTTGCAATAAAACACAGCATTATTTTGGTGTGAATTTCAAGACTTTCAGTTAAGTGATTGTACCATGGGGTTGTTTTATAATATCAACTCTTCAGAAGCTTCTTTGTTTATTTGGGAATAACCTTTAACAAAAATATTAACTTGATACACTGCAATGGTATAAGGGAATGATATAAGGTGAATGTATGTGCTCTATTATAAAGATTCCTCACTCCCATATATCTGGAACAGAACAGACATCTTGTAACAAATACATGCCATAATAAATTTTGTTCTCCTATCTCATAAGCTGCCAAAAGACCCCTATATGAAGCCAAGTAATTGAAGGTACAGCAATGCTTCTCAGATGATCAGACTCTTAAAACTGTGCCTATAAAATAATGTCTTTCTTAAACAGATTTGTGACAATTCACTGAACAGTCATGTGTTTTAATGAGTTTTCTTACAAATATGTACATTGAAAGGGGAACAATGACATTGTGTTTCTAAGTATTTTACTTCACTCAAATGCAGTTGAATGCATGCTTAAGCATAAGGACAGGTTATTTAGTCCTGCAAAAGGCAACTAAAACTGAAAACTCCACTTCTTTGATGGGAAGACTGCAAGAGCGCTTGACTAAATGTGAAACATTGCATTTTATTTTTGCATTAATAATTATGTGAGAGGTGTTAAGTGAATAAATAACATCCTGCAAATCAGTTCAAGACTTTGACTTACAAAAATTGGAGACTTCATTGACCAGATTCTTGTAATGGTTTTCCTGTCGGTTATTGGAAACTCCAGGATGCCCAAAAATTGCATAATAAAACTGCTATATGGTATGTCTGAAAATTCAGAGGAAAAAAAGCAGTTTTATTTGTTATTTCTGTGGAAAATGGCTACAATTAAAATTTTAAAAATGCTTTACAGCTCTACTTTTAAAAAATAACACAAACTTTACCATATAGGAAAGAAGAGAGCAGGAAACTTATTTGGAAACTTTACTGGGAGTCTTATTATGTATTTTAGTCTTAAATTATTTGTAAATTACATCAATCCGAAAATCACAGGAAGACAGCAGATAAAGTGCCCAAATACAAATAAATTTATTTTATCTTAAGAGGCATACGTCATAATTTTGTAGTCAGTCAGATCCTGTTTATGTCCATGAATTGACAGAAAGGAGGAGAGAAGAGTTTGGCACATACCTATCCACAGGATCAATAGTTTATGGTATATATAGATACATGCAAGATGTATCCTAATTAAACTGACAAGTTACTGTACATTTACCACTCTTCTACATTGCAGAACATGTGGTCATCTTCTGCATCCTCTCAGCTTCTCATAGTGAGAAGTTGTTATGATTCAAGTCCATCGTGTGGGCTGCTACTGAGACCTTCTCAGGTTTTAAAGTAAAAGCTGAGGTATTTATTTCAGACTGATATATCTGCCACTTTAATACTTTTTATTTGTACAGAAATGTTACCAAAGTAAACAATGTTACCACAGATATTTACTAATTTGAAATAGAAAACTTCCAAAAAATTTTTCCAGACACAAAAACAATCTAATCGCTAATATAGAAACAAAATTTGATGCACAGTCTAAAGATAGCATTATTTAAATTACATTAGGGATCTCAGAATTACATTTGGGTTATTGTAAAATTTAATTTTGCCTCAATTTCTTTATGCAAACATGTGTAATAAAAACACAAATAAAACTGAATGCAGAAACACGTACATAAACTGAGGCTAAATTTAAAAACTTTTTTTTTTCTAATATTAAGCTTTTGAATAACTGGGTCAAGGAAGCCCTGCCTAAGCAGAGGAATTGGACCACATAACTTCCAGAAGTCCCTTCCAGTGTCAGCCATTCTGTGAGCCTGTGATTCTGTGAAATCCTTTGAGTGTTTTTTTAAATAAAGTCAATTTCATTGTAGAGGCCTGAGCCTATATACTTCCCCTTAACAGCAAACATGATCTGTTTGTGACTACCCTCCAAGTGAAACTGGAACACTTTTGTTCAGATCCCAGCTTAAACTTAACAGTTTAGGTTTGGAAATCTTCCTATTGAAGTAAATTACAGAAAGAAAGAAAATACTTCTTATTCATGTTTTCAGGTATTCCTCTGCCATGCTTACCTTGACAAAGTTTAGAGAGTCCTTAGAAAAACCTTTAGATTCAGCAGTGCTTTAGTGTGTATATACATTCAAGCCCAAAGTTGAACACAGAAGGTCACTTTCCAATGAAAAATGAACAATTAAAAAAAAAAAAAAAACTTTAGTAAGTAGGTAAAGATATATTTAGACCCAATTCAGTGAAAGTTGCCATTTATTTTTAAATTCATCACTATAGCCTCTCCTCAATGTCTTTTCCTTTGTATTTCCATTTCAATGTTTCTCCATCTCTGTTTTTTATTTTCATACTTTAAAGCGCTGTGGTTTTATTGCCCTACTCTTGAGATTTAGCATTCTGCAAAAAACTCTCTATAGCTTGTTCTCAATCATTATATCATGTCTTCTGGTCCCTTAACTAAAAACTTGATTGTTGCTATACACCATGAGCCAAAGAGGAAGGGAAAGTTTCATAGCAGCAACTGGAACAAAAAGTTGCAATGAAAAAAAAAAACCACAACAACCCCAACTTTTTTTTCCTAACCAAATGAGTATTCTCTTGGAGTTACAAAAGTCACTCTGATTTTGCCTCCTTTGTGTAGTTTCTTTTCTGCTCATTGATTGTTGCTGGGCTGAATAATAAAAGTGGAGAGAGATGCCATTATCAGGGCTCCATGAGTGGAACAGTGGTAATTTTGGAAGTACAGAATTTTTCAACCCACCTATTGAAATGGAGGTCTTCAAATGGAAACCAGGGTACAGTCCTATGGAGGGCCTGAATCAGGAATTGCTATGACAGGTAATTTAGAATGAGAGGCAGGGAAGGGGAAAAAAACAGGTGTCAAGTGTTCATATTAAGCATTATTACTGACTACCTATCCAAATCACCTTCCCTAGAATTTTACAATTAAAAGTCAATGAATCAATATGGGTATTAGTACCAATCTTCTGCAAAAATGGAATTATCAGGCACACATAATGACGTCTCTCCTGCTTTCATGAATAATGGTAAGAAAACTATTTGAGACAGAACAACATTTCTGCAACTGACCATCCTGTTTGTCTCCTTTCAAGCTGTTTTTGCAGTTTCAATTCTTAAGCATTAGCCCGTGCAAAGCATACTGCCTGCTTCTGGAAGGCTACCATAGCACTGGAATTGCCATAGAGGTTTGGACACAAAGTAGATCCATCTTTGTAGCCATCTTCAACTGTCACCTTCTTCATAGTCAGCATCTGTGGCAGAAATGTGGGAATATTTTCTGGGTGTATCACTCCAGCCCTGGGACTTTCTGAACCAGACATGATAACCTTGTACCTAATGTCTTTACCAGACCTTTTTGGTCACTTTTACCTATTTTAGATTGCTTGGGTTTAGCTCCTATTAGCACCCTGTACACTCCTCGGGTAGGAAACTAAGCCAAGTCTCCAATTCTTTCAATTACTCAGAAGAAGAAGAGGTGTGGGGAATAAGAAAATCTTCCTACTGATTCACTGGCACTTCAGCTCAGTGTCCCAGCTCTTTAGCAGAAAGCCCACATCTCTACATCCAGTTCCAATTCTATTTTTCTAGTGCTGAGGCATTCTCATAGCAAAAGTGTTCACTTCCAACCCTGACTTCGAGATGGGCTGATGGGAGAATAATCTACTTTGCAAGAAGAAATGATAACTGTTCCCTTGTTTAATCTAGGAAAGATAAGGCTGAGGAGAGAACATGACCATTGCCCACAAATGTATCAGAAGTGCAAGTGTCAGAGCGTAGAAGGCAGCTGTCTCAGCTACACAGTAACGTAATTGAACAACTAAAATGACATGCAGGTTAAGCCTGGTCTCTCTGTAATAGGACTGCTAAATCGAAAAAGTTCACCTTTCAGGAAGGAAACAATCTTTAAGAAGTCTTTGGAATATATACAATATTTGCTGGAGGCAGTTTAATTTCATTCTACAGTACTGGCCATTTAAATCACAACTAGTTCTCAAAATGGTTGTAAAAACCTCTCCAGTGAATTCTCAACACTCTGCCTCCCTATGTGGAAATCAAGCTTCCATGTCACTTCATCAGGTAGCTCTTCCTCTGCTTTCCTCCACAAGTGGCGGTTGTGGGTTGGACTGGGAGGTCCCCCCTTGTCTTGGCCATAGTCCCATTGTCGTGCTTGTGGCATGTGTAGCTAAGTGCTATTACACTGATAAAACATGTCTGTGTATGTAGAAATTATTAAGCTTCTTATTCTAGAATTTGCTCTCAGTCAGTCACAGAAACACTTCTCCCTTCTTGAAGTTCAGAGAAGGTTGATATCCTAAATGGACCAAGGGAATTCCTCTGCCATGAAGCCACCCCAGCTGTGATGGTGATTTGGGATGAAAATACAGGTGGCACAGGGGTAGAAATACCAATAAACATGCTTTCAGATAGCACTTGGCAAACAACATGAGTATCTTATTGCATAACCCCAAGTTGTGGTCCAGCTTCTACACAGCCATACACCCCACAAAACCATATTAAATCTGTGAAAATCTTGGACTCCGGTCAGAAAGGCTTTTCAGAAGGCAAGTACAGCAACCAAAACAACATTTTCTAACATATGCAATGGTCCTATAATAAAAATGATGTTATTTACCTGCTCTTGCTGATTTTGTATCAGTATAATCACTGCTAATACAAGTAGGATTTGAAGAACAGACCAAAAAAAAATTGTAGTCGTATATTAGTACTATGAACTGTTCTACTTTTCCCTGAAAGTATAGAGGCTTCTAGTAACTCGAACGAAAGCAGATTCTACACATAGTACTGAAAAGTATTTAATGCTACCCAAACGCTGAAAAAGTTTATGTTGTTTTACTATACAATATAGATTTATAATCCAGAATTCAATTAATGCGGTATCTAAAATCTATCTGTACTCCTCACTAAAACAAAGCTATACACCTGTCAAGCTGAAACAGAGGCATTTTAAAGCTTATACTGGCCATTACGTCACTCTTTTGCTGAGAAGGAAGTAAAAGGATTCAGTCAGTGCAGGATAATTGGGCCTCTGTGCGAAGAAAAATTCTTATATCCCTAAATCTCTGACTTCAGATTGAGTTTATAGTTCTGCAAACTGTATATATGAGAGAGAGTGAGAGAGCGAAAAATGCTTGTTGTTTTGGTCTTGAAGTAATACAGATGTATATCCAGGGAGTGTATACCATATATTCTAAAATACAGAAGAGGGGAGAAGGGGAGATAGAAGGGAGGGAGAGAAAGAAAGTCTTTGCAGAGAGGTAGTTACAGTTTTATTCCAGATGAAACATTTTGTAATGAATTATAGTTGTGACTAGTGACTGTATACTGTTCAAAGGCATTTGAAATTTCAGCTTGCTTTATTAATTTTTAGAAATTGAAATTTACAGCTTGTTTTATTAGTTTTAATGTAGCACAGTTCTGATTCATCACTGACTGACTGATAGTAACTTTGACATGTTAAGACTCAATCTAGCAAACATCACATATGTAAACTATTTTTATATAACAAAGGATTTTCTAGTTCAACACAAGTCAATATAATGTTGCCAATATAATGGATAGTAAGTAATTATGACAGCCTGTATGGTCTTTTTGAATATGTGCCATTTAATAAAAAATACAAACAATCATTATATTGCTTCTAAAAAAGCTTCAACTGTGTGGACGTATTTTTAATATCATAAGAGCATTATGGGCGTAGCTACTGTTTCTCGGAGACATACACCTTTTGTCACTAGAGCAGTAAAGTGGCTAACTGCATATTTGTTGTTCTTGATGTTAAACTCATTCTGGCAGAACAACTTTGGCTTCAAGAGGTATCTACTTTATCTTCAAAGCATCTTGCTTTTCTTCTTTTCTGCTAATATATTTCTAATGCAGCGAGTGATTTAAAAACCTGCCAGAATAAAGACTGGCCAAGACGGATCCAAGGGCTAACATAACTTTCCTTTCCCACAAATGCAGTAAACATCTCTCTGCCTTCTATATAAAGATGGGCAAGGGAGAGGAGGACAGGGGAAGGGGGGGAGAACCACATAACAGACTTTACAACAATTTTCCCTTTTCCTTTTTTTTTCCACCGGTAAAAATAAGTCTTACCAGCTGACCAATGGCAGCACAATGTTTCTTTTCCAATATAAAACATTTTTCTTTCAGTTCTGTTTTAGTTTTTATAGGAAATTGTTAGCTAATGTGTGATTTACACTCTGGCAGGTACACAGATCCTTTTTCCTGCCTGTTTGGTTCTTAAATTGAGCAATAGATATATTAACTTTCTTCCAATTCCTTAAGTGATTCAGCGTAATTAAAATGATAGGTTTCAGAATGCACAACTACCAGAAAACATTACCTACTGCCTTTGTAAATACTACCAGAATAGTTTGGCAAAATGGATTTTGTGCTGTGTAATGACTTTTTTGACTCTGCTCTCGCAGAGTTCACTTTCTGAGTAACATGACAATAAAACCTTATTAATTCTATGTACTTACTGATTTGACAGGGAGGAGACAAAGTGATGCAGGAGAACTGGATATTTGTAATTATAATAAATACAGGTACCTTTTATTTTTCCATCAAACTTTTCTTAATTTTAAATATGCTGGTTAGCCAACACTGAAGCAAAGCCATTGCAGTGTGTTTCCTCAGTGCAGAAAAAGACAGCCCCTCATAATTCCTCATTTAATAAACATTTATGATAATGAAGAAATTTTACCTGTCATGCCATCAAACTACTTCTATATTCTGACATTACTTCTGAGATTACTGCCTTGCAAATTGACTTGGAGCAAGATTTGCGATGTGGATAAAAGAGTGGATAGTCACTATGTGGTCAATAAAGTCTCTTCTGTCACATTGAACTCGACTTGAAGTAACCAAATATCTTCTGAGTATTCACTGTGTAACTCAGGAACTACTATTGCCACAATCATTTTATGTTTTATGATCTAATTGACTTATATTCTTGATGGGAAGGCAGGTTTCCAGCAGCTTCTTTCTAGAATTACCTCTGCTTACTCAGCAAATACAGGTTATGCACAAACGACCCAGTACCTAAAATGTCTCTTCCTTGTTTTCCTTCCTGTTTCCCTCTCAACCAGCAGAGAAGAAAATGAAAACACTTACTTGTTCTCTCAGCAGTTAATTTATGCTTCTTGTATGCTTTTTTCAGTTCACATACCAACAGCTTGAATGAGATTTGAAAGAGCTCTCTCATTAGGCCTTCTGAAGATAATTGCATTGTTTCAGAAACTCTGCTCATTCCGAGATCCAAATTGACTTGTGAAATTTTCTGATAGTTCGGTAGGTAAACAGTATGGGGGTTTTTATGTTAACTGTTCGTGAGAGAGTGCTATGTCGCTCATGACTTTTAAAGCTTGTTTCCAAAGCTTATTAAAGGTGCAAAGCTCTCCTGAACAGTTCACTGTAGCTCCAGTTACAGTTCTAGAGCTATAAAGCTTAGTTACTGTATTTTCTCTTTCTAAACAATCCTTGAAGTTTTATTAATGTAGTGTAAAACCTTTTGCAGATCTTTAAAGCTACCTCTTCATTATTTTCTGTGTGCTATTTCTCCTAGATGTAAGGTTAGTTAAAAATGGAAATGTGATCTGGAAAGATAATTCAGTTTTTATTTCTAAAGCCTAGCAGTTTTAAATTGCTATATTCTTGCATAGCAGCATTTTTAAGACAGAAGAAAAGAAACCACAGTATGCTTGTTGTACTGATGTTGAAATTATTTTAGCAAAAAAAAGGAGGGGAAAGGGAGAAAGGGAGGGAAACAGGACTTTAGGCCAGGTGTTTTACTTGAGACTGACAACTGTTTTTAAAACACTGCTGACCCTTTAAGCCCGTATCCTAGCATAATATATGTTTATGTGATACATTGCAAATAGAAAAAGAGAAGATTCTCTAAATATTAGACTAAAACGGGAACTTACTTAGACAGAAATATTATAGCAAGATTTACCAAACAATGTCTGAAAAAAGTACGGTGACTACTACAATGTCATGACAGAAGTGGAATAGTTTTATTTAGAGGGGCATATTTTCCATATGGACTTGAACTGAATCTTACTCAAGCCAATGGAAAGACTCACTTGAATTTTAAATATGGGCCTGCATGAGGTGCTTTTAACAACTTAAAACGTTCTAGATTAAATAGCTTGGTTTCTTTATTTTTGCTGTGAGCCGCAGTCTTAACTTTCTGTATTTGCTAATTGTCTAATTACCAAGGTAGAGTGAAATGTGGGCATTTGACACATTTTAAAATGTTATTTCTATGCTTAGAGAGGAAAAATAACATCTAATTGCTTAGAACTTGAAGAAGTAATTTTGGTAAGAGTAAAACGTCCTTTCACATCCAGTGAAAGTAATGGTCCTTATTCTGCACAAAACTGATTTACTAGAATTTGTTCATATACAAAGACAACCTAAGAGTTAATTCTGAGTTCTATGAATCTAAGTTTCCCCACAGTTGCAACGAAGATGACCATTATTCAAAGAACGGCATTTACAGGAAAGTCTACTTAGGTATGGCAATTCTGTGTCTTGGAAATGGCTTCACTAACACTGATGGGTTTAAGCCTGGAATGAATGATGCTGGTTGTGGTTGTGCTGATCACTTTTAAGAAAACAGAATTTCATCCCGTCAGTGACTGCTAATAGAAACAAGCCCAAGGAGGGAAATATCCACTGCAAAAACTCTGTTAATGCAACTTAATGAAAACATAATAAGAAATTGTTATGATTTTCTTGCTCCAAAACAGTTTGTCACATATTCAGCCAGTAAAAATGTTACAATACTCAGCAGAATTTCTTTTGTGAGCTTTTAGTGACTCCAGTGTTTTTTCTCCAGAACTTTGCTTGTAGAATATGCCATAAGCATGTTAGATTTCTGCTGAGGAAAAAAAAAATCAAGAACATGACAAATGTGGTTTGGGGCCAAGAAATAGTGTCAACAAGTAAGTGAGAGAGACGGAATGAACAAAGAAATCCTGGATTGTGTTTGTTGCATGTTCTGTTGAACAAGAGGTTGCCCACTGTGCTGTGGGCAACCAACTGATGAAATTAATGAAAATTAATAATTCTTAGTGCCTCAGAAGTTCATTGCACAGAAGACAAAAGAAAAATTCTGTTAATTATTCCACAACATAACTAACTTTGTGATATTGCACATGTACAGATGCATAGATTTAAATACATCATGTGTGTTTTCTTTTAGGTCAATAAAGAATGCTTTAGTGGACATACACATAGAAAAAGAAAATCCTGCATATTTTCTGTGGCCAAATTTATACTGCTGTTGAAATTTCAGCTTCTACAATCCTCAGTTTTTGAGGTTTTTAGATTTGTAATTTGATGGCATAAACACTTTTTTGAATTCATTTTCCTACATTTATTTTTTAAGTCTGTGGATTAAAAGAGGAGAAAGACAGGGGTTGATACATTACATCATTTCACTCATAGTCAGTACAATTTATGTAGAGGGTCCAAAGGATAAAGTGCTATACTCATTCTGAGTTGCTACATGAGGCTAGCGTGCATCTGGTATGCCAGTTTTTGTTACCAGTGGTATACAAGAGAGTAATCTGGCTAGTGCTTATAGCCCAAGCCCAGAAAAATGAATGGCCATTTACATCTGGATCAACAGGTGACACCTTTAGGACAAGTCCCATAGACGCAAGGTACATCCCTCTTTATTTTGTGAATATATTAATATATTCATATTCACATATATACGAAAAGCCAAAGTCAAATGAAAATGTACACTTGGATATGGCATAGACTAAAATGCATTATTGAAACACAGTATTTATTCATTAATATATTCAAGCTGCTAGTCCCTTGGATGAGAGTGTCATTTCCTTCAGTACCTTCAGGACTACCCTCACACATATTACATACACCTCACTTTGTCTCTGCAATTCATCTCCTTAAATGCAAAACCAATACGCTAGAGTAAGTTTGTCTTGCAAGGCAAACTGACAGAGAAGTGAAACAGATGGTCACTCATTCTGTAACGCACCCCGTCTTATGTAGGCACTGCAATCCACACAGTACCTTCAAATCGTGTAACAGAAAACTTCCAGAAGCCCAAACCAGATGGGCAGATCCACTGACTGTGTTGTGGGTATGGAGAAAGTCTGTTTGCCTGAAACACAGAGCCAGGTTCAGAAGCACTGCCTTGAAATTCATGTTAAAGCAGTACTCTGTAAGAAAAACCATGAAAGATCTGTGTTGACTTGAGTCAGCATTAAATCAAGGAAAATAAGTGAATAAAAGATGCTTCCCAGAAATAAAGCAAGTGTCAAAGAGAAAAATAGTTGCATACACACAAAAATTTCAGGCTTCATAACTGTCTTCCTCCTTGATTTCTCATTCCCTTCAGCAGTACTTCTGATGATGGTTTTGGGCTTTTGTTCAACATATTCCAGAGTTTATTTGCTCTGATGAATGACTACACATTTCCTAGGGTGCATTATGTCTTTTATAAAAGAGATAAATAAAAATATATAACTGTAAGTCAGCCTGAAACCTCAGAGGTGAATTTCAGCTCTGAGTAGGAGGTCTTGCTCAGGGTTTAACACCCTGTAGAAGCTTCATATCATGACCATGGGATCATCTCTGTGAGAGTGCTCTTCATTTTGTACAGTGGGGCCACATGCTTGCCCCAAAGAGCTGTAGGATGCACATTTATATAATTTCAGGGCACAAGTGAAGCAGAAAAGGGGCAAATATTTCTCTCAATGACTCTTTCAATAGTGGGAAAAAGAGGGAAAAGGAGACATTAGCTCTGCTGCTCTGCTGGTATCATTGCTATTTTTTCCCCTGCGGAACTTATCTGTCTCACTGCTTTATATATCTAAATTACTCAAGGTTTATGTGGGAGAACTGGATTTAACTGTAGTTCATCAAAAGTCTCCTGAGGACCTGACAGCAAAAAATATTTTAAGATAACTCTGCAGGTTATGTGTCTGGATAATTATGGATTTTACAGTTACGATTTGAGAGGGAAGACAGGTATGGAAACTTTTAAATGGTCTAAATATTTTTAATTTCAAGAGTTAAAATGGAAGAAGTTACAAAAATATTTGTAAAATAGATTTTTCCAATGGAAGTACCAATGGCACTTAACTACTCTGTTAATTTTGGGTAGAATCAGACACACAATAAATTTTTTTTTCCCCTCTTCACACAATAGTTCCTTACCGTTTCTTAGAATCAAAAGCTAACTGGAACGTCTTTTCTTTTTCCTGAAAAACTTAAGAAGGGCTCTTCAATGTAATTTGCTAGTTAAATACAAGAGTTGCTAATTCTGTAATTGTATATTGTATACAGCTACTGTTTGAATGTAAGCAAATGCAATATACAGTGTTCAATTTTGTATACAAAAGTTTTTGCAATATTTTCAGATGTACTGGGTCACTTCAGACTTACTAGAAACTCTCACTTCTGTTGTGCTTTGTCAAAATAAGAAGTATTCCATTTCAGTATCTTGTCAGACATGTTCACTTCCAAATTTTCATTACACTTAATTACCCTAGTATGAAAGCATGCTTTTTCCCTTTCTTCTCCTACCTATCTAGTTTCCACACCCCTGTCACCATCATGGAGACCTTAACAAAAATGACCTAGAGAAACTCAATAGAATTTTCCTCCTTGTGAAGTAATCCTCCCATTTGTATAGCCAGCTGTGATATTCTGTCAGACACACAAACCAATTCTAATAGCCAACTGACAGCTCAAGGTGTTCCCTTTTACCACTACATTTTGACAAGCTAAAAACAGAGTTGAGCTTTAAGTTTGAAGGAAAAATATTTATCCCACCTGATAAGTCAGGGACGAACACTCTGTACAACATTAAGAAAGAGTTTTATTTTTCTCCAGATCACCTGACCCATTCCATTACAGTTGTTGTAAACAATTTTAGTTGTTTGTAATCTTAATTAGAAAATATTAAATTTTGTAAGAGTAGAGATTAATTCCATGGAATACAATGCTGCTTCTGCTCTCCAGTGAAAGTCTGAGTTCAATTGTTCAGTAAAAGTTTCTTCAGAGCTTCTATGTTATGTATTTCAATATTCCTGCTTCTCTACTGTGTATTCTAGAATGGACTTTAAGAATAGGCTCTTGTGTTCCCAGACTACGCTGTTGATGGAAGCAGTGTGCGTAAGTTCCACAAATACTTCATTTCTGCAGCAAAGACTTCTATCAATGGAGAAATGCTATCTTGCATACCGGGAATTGGAATGTTGCCACTGATTTTAGTGGAGACAGGATTTTAATCTTGATACATTTTATGGGAACTGCAAGGTACTGAATGCCATTTTCTCAAAAAAATTGAAGAGAACTGAGGGAACATAATACCTCAAAGGATCAGAACTGGACAGAAAATGCAATACATGTGTAAAAGAGAAAATGCAGAGGTATAAGTATTCAGTCCTGAAAATCTTATTTACGTGATTCTTACTGTTTTGTTAGTACTATTCATGGCAGTAAACACTGCACTCAGAAATAAGTGTTAGATGGACTAGGGAAAAAAATAACCTTATATTGTTCATTTATTCCTGCAAGAATGAATTTTAAAATCTTTTAATATACACTGGATAACTTTTACACGTGCTGCTGAAGCAACGTATGCTTTCTTGCTACTAGATGATTTGTAAAGATTTTTTTATTCGTACTGTGTACAATATCCTCTTTGCTTTTTTTGGGATGGTGAATACTGAAAACTGAAAGGGGATGGAGCAAGTATATTTTATTTTACTTTCAAAATCTAACACGTAATGATTTTTGTAGGGCCTGATTTTTAGCTTTAGCAAGCAAGTCACACTAACTTTTACTGATCAGTAAGCCTTAAAGCAGGCGTCATCCTCTGTACTTATCCAAGAAGATATTCAAATGTATAATAGCCTCTGTGTCCCTCTAGATTTTACGATAATGGGCAAAGCAGCAAGCATTAGGCATATCTTGCCCAAACAATCGATAATCTACTGCGTACATATAGACTGAGGAAAAGAGGTACATGGAAGCATCATACATAAAATATGATACTGGGGATAGAAAAAAAGGCCCCTTTGGTTTTGATAGTGAAACAAGTCACACCTTTTAAAATACCCATTTGTCTTCTATTTCTTATTAATGCACTGTTTGCTTCAGCGCTACTTTCTTCTTGATTGTATGAATGATACAGAAAGGCTGATATTTTGTAGTATATTTCCACTGCGGCTGTCCTCGTAGATGTTCAAGCCTGAGTTGCTATGGGAGGAAAAAAAGAAAGAGCTTGTTTGCTTTTTCCTTGACAAGGATACAGAAAATAAATCCAAGAAAGCAACAGTTTTGATATAAAAATGTAACACCTGCCAGGCAGTTTACTCACAGTATAAACAAGGATTAACACCAGCAGAGGTGCAGCAAATACTGGTCTTAGCACACATATCTTTGAATATCACAACCTGTGTACAAGAAAAATTACTTCACACACTTGGTATTTTGAATTGCTTTTGGATTCAATATCTACTCCTAGAACAATAACAATACTTGATACACGGGCAGTGAACAGATTGGGTCCAGAAAGCAAATAAGCTAGAAAATTAGTTTTCCTACCTTCTCCTTGGTTTTAGCACAGAATACAGTTTTAGACAAGAAGAAATATGGGGCTACTACAACCTAAGCAGTTATTTAGAATAATCTGTTTAACCATTTGCCCAGGCAAGTGGTTTTCACAGATTTTCCTAAGGCAATTACTATCTTTCTCAGGAGGATTTATTCTTCCCTAAAATTAACAGGTTACAAATAAACATTTTAAAAATCAGTTCCCTATCCATTTTAAAATCAACTCAAGCTCAGTAGCTTGTGATCGAGGATCAGATATGAGTTGAGGAGTGGATGGTCTCATTGCTGACTTAGAGCTTGGGCTGCAGGCATATGGCAACAGATGATCACCATTAGGGCGTTAATATAAGGTTAATTGTCTGGGTCAGGCCTCTGCTGGCAGGCACTGGCTACGTACAGCTGTGTGTACTATCATCAGCTGAACAGGAGCCGACTGAAACAATCTGTATTCTCTGCTCTGACTACCTGTCCTCCCTAGCACAGAAGGAAAACAAGCCGATGAATGATTACTGAATTTGAAAGCACTAAAGCAAAAACCTTTTGGTATTTGTATCCTCAACCGATAAGTCAAAGAAACATTTTTTTTGCCTTTTGACAACCTAGTTTTTAATCTGTGATAAGGGATTCTCAAGGTGTTGTTCCCATAACTTCTGCCTCTTTCTGGACTGAGAGCAATAAATAGTACCCTTAGGGTTATCTTTTCCCCTTTCTCCCACTGGTGAGCAAACAGGATGGAAAAGCATCTTCTGAACAGATGTCTCTGCTGGTGACCAAATGATCCCTTTGTACTAAGGAGTGATGATAAAGCGGTAACCCTCCCTTACGTCGAGAACACTGTCAACAGAAGTCGATTTAAGGGGCAGTATTCAAGTACTAAGTGAAGGAATGGAACAAAATTCAGGTCCTTCTGATGTCTAACTTGTTTAGCGCTATTATAGGCCATGGTGACAAAGGCAATCGTTCACTCGATGGCAATATTTAAGGAAAGAACCCAAATTCATACCAGTCACATTATTAGGCATAGCTTGCAGGTGTGTTGATAGAGTTTCTGGCTACTCTAAACACATTCACTGCAACTTGCTTTTCTTCCCATATTTCTGGAACACTCTTGCAAGGGCATAATTAAGCACAGGAGTGGAATAGCCACCTAAAATATTACCCCAGATCCCCAGTATGACATGTTCAAAAAGGTCACAATTCTGAATGTGGTTTCCTGAAAGGAAACACGGAGAGAGAAGACTGCAGTACTCTGGAGAAAATTGGTTTGAGATCACCAGTAAATGCAAGTTAGGGTAGAACCACAGAAACAACAGTAATGTCTTTCAAAAATGCTGGAAAATGAGGCATGTCCTTCGCTACATAGGTGAAAAGTACTCAGTCCTAAAGGTAAGTAGAATATTTTACTCTAGCTCAATGAGCACGCAAGTCAAAAAGTAGTCACATTGGAACAAGAGGAAGTAATCGATGATAATAATTAACAATGCTTCCTTTTCCTGAAAAAAAAAAAAGCCTTGGGGTTTAATTAATTTTGCTGTTAACTTATCAAAGTCAATGAACTTTTATGAAAGTGTAGTCCGGCTTGTTAGAACCATGTAGGCAGACTGAATCCTGCCATCCTGTCAAGAATAAGGATGTTTTGAATGCTACCCACCCCACACAGCTTCTGCATTCAGAGTCTATCTTTGTAACATGCTGAGGGTTCTTTGGTGGGGGGACAGGTTATATGCTATTGCTTTAAGCTTTTAGAATTTCAGCTAGATAGATTTGTATTTGTTTGTTATTATATGATCTCAGCTGCATTTCAGTCGTAAGGCTGAGTTTTATGTATATCTAGTCAGACCACTCCAGCAAAGAGATAAGTTTAAGGGGAAAATTACTATGACACTTTATTTTTCTTTTCTTTATTTCCAAATATTTTTGACCCAAACATTAGCCTCTTTATGTCTGGCTCTTCATAAAATCTTTGATCTCTCCTTGGTGTAGACAGAGTATTGACTTTTTTGCTCCATGCAAACCTGAGTAGTGTTGCTAAACATTTTAGTCATGCTTACATAAAATCTCCCAGAAAGCCTAACCTGAGCCCCTTGAGTTCAGGTGATGCCTCTTCTCCCTGACCTCCTCTACCAAACAAAGGAGAAGGGGGAGGGATCCCTTAAAGGAGTAATAACCACTTTTTTCAAGCCTGATAGGAAAATGTACCTGGTGCTTTAGGCTGTGAATTATGCTCTGGCAAGCCTAAAACATAATGTGTTGGGGAGAATTTTGGAGAAGGATCCTGCGTGGGCACATATTGCCTGCAACAATCAGAATTGAACATCATTCAGCAAGGACACATTTGTTAGAATCTGGATTTAAACTGAACACGCTGATGGGAATAAAACAAACAGGGAAGGAAGAAGGAGAGGAGAGGGACGGTAACAGCAAGACGAATGTCCGATTGCACATCTTGGGCAATAACTGACTTGTTGTTAGGTAAATGATACAAGTGCTTTCAGTAATACCTTGAAGACATCATTATCAATTGACAATTTGCTACAGGTACCACAGAAGTCCAAAGAGTTAAACAGCTCCAAAACTAACAAAATCAGTCAAATTCCCCCAAGGAGCATAATATTGTTCTTCTGTGTTAACAGTCCTCTTATTCCTTAGGTTATGAGCCAGGTGACTCTCATTAAGTCAATCATCATCAACTGGGCTTGACCAGCAAGTAGTAAGGAGAAGGCAATCTACCATTATATAGACATTGAGTCTAGACTGAACTATTACCTTCACACCCTGTAGCTCAAAACATAACTACTTAGATTGCTCAGGTATTAACCATGGCCAGCCAGCCATTCGCAGTGGCTACTGCTGCTTACTTCAGAAGGCAGATAAATATATTAAATCTTTATTAGAGCATTCCATCATAAAGTGCACTTGGCTGCAATACCTTGTCTTTTCTCTTAACACCTCTAGTGAGATATATGGACGCCAGCCTGTGCTGTGGCATGGATGGTATTGTCATTTCATTATTTGCAGCTGGACCATAGTGGTATGTAATTTATATCAGCTGCTGAAAAAAGAACAATACAAATAAAGATAATCACTAAATGCATAAGAATCACACTGCTTATAGAGCTGCTGTTGAGTGTAAGTGTATACTTTCATTGCACCTTAACAGCCTGGGATGCTTAATACTGTGTTCCCTGCACGGTGACATCTCTGTATTTAGTATGGCTAATTTCAACTGGACAAAAGCACAAAACTACATCCACCTATAGATGGAACCTATGACGTTCACATATGAAGTACTTCAGGGTAGATTTACCTTAGGTTATCAGGAGTGGATGTGTATGCTTGTCCAAGTGACTACAAAAGAGTTAATAACTGCTTTTTTGAGGCAAACTGTTTTTCGTTAAGCAAGTAGAAGTGAACAGTTATTTTGCATAAAATTGCTGAGATTTATACTTTCAAAAATCAGTTTTGTTTCTAATACCAACGCACAGAAAACCTCCCCCGACATCTTCTTTGTTCACTCAGATATTTTTTTGTTAAATAAAATACATATATAATCTCATTTAATCCCCTCAAACCCAAGCTCAGATCAGCATATTTATTTGGCTTCACCCTCATGAAGACAACTCTTTCAAAGTGAAAGTTGTATTTGAAAACATGATTCACACAGGATTTCCCCTTGCTTGACGAAGTATTTCTACTGCAGAATGTGGCATGAGCTGCTTTTCTTCATGCCATGTTTTTTTTTGTATGGTTGTTGATCTTCCACAAGGAAATAATATAAACAGGTAGATTGTTTTTTGTAAATTTATTCCCAGCTGAGAGGAGCTAATAGGAAAAATGAAAAAGCAAAATCACCATTCATTCTGTTTGAAGGAATTATTTTCATGTAGCAAAATCCCAAACTCCTTATTAAGCTATTATTCACATTATCTTATTTTCCTAAAAGAAATAAAACCAGAGGAGGAGGAATTAATTTAGCTTGAAATAACAGGTATGAAGGCCCAAATTATTGGGTGGCTCTGTAATTAACAAAGTTTGGCACCACAACATCATAGTGATGGGTACTACAGATATGTAGGTAGACAGCTAGATAGATAGGATTAGAAAGAAGCAGTTCGAACCATTCTTGCTGGATTTATTACTTCTGGCAAAAGCAACGCTCCTGATGTTGAGTCCTTAGAAGGCGGCAGCATGTGGGCACAGCTTGACCTTCCAGATCAGGCAGATTAAGAACATAATATTTTCTACACAGTTAATGCTGAGATGATGTTAATTACTTAGCAGACCCTAAATCCCATGACTGATTTTTTTGTCATTTTGATAGAACAAGGGAATGATATGTCCAGTATGGAAAAGCTGTCAGGGAGCTATTTGGCAAGTTTTCAAGACAGCATGCAATTAAGAAAAAGAAATAAAACCAGAATGTCACTTGGGCTTGTTTTCCAACCAGACTACTTTTGAAGTGTCAACCAGCAGAGAAACTGAGTATTAATAAAATAAAGTCTGTATTGCTAATTTCTAAATGTTGATGATGACTTGAAAGACCCTGCAGTGCTCTCAATGAATTCAGTGAGAGCAAGGAGAGTTGGATCAAGATTTCCAGACCCTGAGGGCAAATGTAAGTCTCCTGAGTGGACTGGCATTCAAAAATGCTGAGTATGTCTCTTAGCTGCGCATGTGTTTCTATGGATGTACCTTATTTTTAAAAAAAGGAGTGCTAATATTGGATCTCGGAAGAAAACAGAACTTGGAAATTGTTAACATTAACAATGGAATAACTATCTACTATGTTGTAAAAATTATCTAGAAGAAGTGCAGTGAGGCTGGTTAAATGATGCTGATAGAATCTAAACTGGAGCCTTCCCTTGCATTTCTTCCTGCAGTCTTCCAGACTTAATGCTGTCTTAATATACGTTTCTGAATCTAATTGTTTCTGAACATGCAGCACTCAGACTTAAAGACTGATAATAAAATACAGTCATCCCTGCACCCTGTACTAAATTATGACCTTATCACTGGGGTAAAAAAATGCTACTTTGATTAAAATAGTCAAACACCAAACTGTCTAAAAAATGGAAATCACAAGTAAAACAATGATGAATGTGAACAGTGGGAGAAAAAAAAAATATGTAGATTACAAAATTAAAATAATGTAAGACAATTCAAATCAGTTGGCTTGTCTGTGGTCAGGATATATGTGGAAGCTCTACTTCAATGCCCGATACAAGTAGATATTCCGAGATTTCCTGAAACATATTCTCACAGTAAAATATATGTGGCTCATAATTTGTCGTAACAGCATGCCTGATCAGGTCCAGTCCAGCAGCTCTCCAGATAGGTTGATGGATATAAGGAAAATCTCTATAAGGAAGTAGTTTTTGTCTGTTGTTCTGCGCTGAGAACTTGTCTAGCCTTTGAATGTTTCTGGAATTAAAGCAAACATGAAAAAAATTCACTCCAGTAACATTAGGGTAAATATATTCAAGGAATAAGTAAGTTTACACTCTGAGAGTACCACAGTACTACATGAGCATTACTTGCGAAATACCATGAATGGAGGGCAATGTTACGCCCATTCATAATCCAAAACAAGATAGCAGTCACCCCTCAGCAGAACTACTTTACGTCAGAAATTTACTGAGTCTTGGTAACAGAGGGTTAACCCTCTGGTTTTATTGCAAGCCTTGCAAATTTTAGTGAGAATTCTGTCCAAATTTCTGGGCTTACACTAATACATGAGTCTCGGTGTTCATTTCTTTTAATAAGCATGGAATCCTAGATTTGTAGGAAGGTTATAGAAAGGTTTGAAAATGTAACCTGAGTGCACTCTACTGATTTAGAATATTAAAAATTGAACAAAAGGAACCAGAAGATAATATTTTTGAACATTTCATGATTTTGAGAACCTTACCCAGAGTTTTAGATTCTTGAAGATAGCAACATTAGCATAGTAATTTTTTGCAATGTACTACATGTCAAAATACTTCTAGTTAAGGAAAATGATTTTAAAACACTTAAAAATAATTATTTTTATCATACCCATGTAATTTAGGCATCATATGAAGTAGGAACTGAAACAATATTATGTGGAAAAAGAATATTTCTTGGGTGCCTAAGCAGTTCTTCCATTTTACCCATTAAAAAGGCATGTTGTAAAACAGAAAATGTAATACAAATAACGAAATGAGCAGCCAAGGTGCTGCTCATCAAATGTTGGTGATTGGAAGTGGGGGAAATTATCTTCCCACCTCAGAAAATATTCCTTAAAACTAGTAATATTTTTATATAGACATAAGCTTGTGATTTGAGGGTAGGGAAGACAGAAATAGCTGTGGGAATAAACCTGGAGAAAGGTTATCCCACAACATACAAGAGCAGGTAAGTAAGAACAGATCTGAATCGAGCAAAAGGTCTTTAACCTGAGTTTCCCTCATTACAGCAAAATGCTCTGATCACCAGCTATGTTCATCTGTGGCAGAAAAGGTCAGGGATTCACTAAATAATTGAACAGAGACATTGGGCCAGAAAATTAGAAGAGGTGATTCATTGGTCCAATGATTAGGACATTCAGCTTGGGTACAGACGACCTAGTTTGTATTATGACTCAGGCAGTCAATGAAGCCACTGAACCTTGAGCTCCAAAGCAAGCACATGAGGCAGAGGATAGCAAAGGCTTCTGGGCACCTCAGGAAGTAACCAACGCCCACTAAAGCAACTTGAATAGGCCAGGACTGAAAAGAGAATAGAATAATGACTCAGGCTTAGTGCTTGGACGTGGGAGACCAAGATTTAAGTGTCCATTTTGAATCCAAAGTTACAGGGTAGAGTTACCCAGCTTCTTAGGAGGAGTCCTTTTCCCCTGACTTACAGTAGGGTGATGTTTTCTGTATTAAATCTGCCGTGAAGAATGTCTGAATCTTTCCCACAAAAAGCTTTGATTTTAATGACTTCATATTTTCACACTTTAAGAGAACCTTCTTTTCAGATGTATATGCAAGAAGTTCCATTAAAAGCAGAAGCTTATAGAAGTTATAGGGAAGATGGCAAACTTTAATGCAGTATTTACTTGTGTTTCTTCTCATTATTGAGATAATAATAACAGCAAAATTTCATAAATACATGTGAAAGTTGTAAAAAAGGAGAAGGTATGTAAGTTTGAGGCTAAACACAAGCATCCTGGAAAGAAAGAAGGAAAAAATAATCATACCACTTAATCGAAGGAAGTGCTTATGCAAGCACATCCAGACTGTAATGATAGTGCACTTTAAGGCTACTCATGGAAATGTCCAGATCACATTACTGTCAAAGTCAATAGTACAACCGTGGATAGATCTAAACATAATACAACACAACAATCCAATAGACTTTTAAAAATGAATAAAGACACGGCTATAAGATGCTCATATCTTGTTCCTCCAGATCTCTTAAAACTCCATTATAGCATAAGAATTGGATAAACTATGAAAGGTTCATATAGTTAGTCCATTTTCCCAGTTACAAGCCTCTTTCTAATGGCTAATGCAAAAATTCAGAAGGGTGAATGGCATCTTGCAGTGGATAAAAACAGGAAAGGAGCAACAAGGAGGTCTTTCTGCTGAAAGCGGCACCTTTTTGTTGATTTCAGCAGGAAAAAAAAAGAGTAAATAAAATATATATTTATGCACAAATATAAATTGTAATATACATATGTATGTATGTATGTTGAATTTTTCAGTGACAGAGGCCAGAGCCAGACACTGTGAGGCTCAGAACACCAGCGGAGAGTTTGGAGCTTGAAGCAGCTGGATTCATCTGGTGAGACCAGAGCAACCCAGTAGGAACAACAACAAGCGGTCATAGAAATCAAAACCCAGCCCTCAGCAATACTCAGCATAAGCAAACATTGGTGACCGTGGGGAAGACAGCTTCTTTCCTTGCCTGGGCAAGGTCTCTATGAATATTAACTTGGAAGAGAACATTAATCTGTTTATTTAGGCTTGGGAACCAGTGAGTGGAACAATGAATCGGGTCAGAGAGCGTGAATCTGTTTGTTTAAGCTTACAAACATTGTACTATTACTGGAGGATATGTATGGTATTACTATTGATGAATCAAAGTGAAAGCTTACACATCCAGATAGTAAGGTGCTAAGGACAGTGGCAATTCTTGTGCTACCTCCTGCTGCTGAAAAAAAGGTTTAGCATGAACCTGTCTCAGGATCTTTAGCCAACTGTATGATTCTGCCACCTCCCAATAAGTTTTCTGCATCTAGTGCTGGTGCTTCTATTATTTTTTCCACGCCAATAGAAAAGAAACATAATTACAGTGTGAATTACAGTTTTGTAGACTAATGGCAAAATAGCAAAGCAAGGAGTAATAGAGATAAAATCTGGATACAAGAGTTGAAAACAAGCCAGAATGATTTAGGAAGGGATGCTGAATTTCCCTACAGTCTAGAGGTTAGTACATTCTCCTTGGAAAGAGGAAGCCAAAATCAATTCTAAGGACAACTTTATATTTCGTTCAATGACTATCTGATGGAATTACATAGGTAGCTGCTGGGGTATATACTAAGGCCAGGTTTTCCTTAGCCGTTACAGTGGGACTGTGTTCACACACAGGTTTGTTTTTACAGCTCAGTTCAATGTTTCGTTCATGTGTTTGTTTCTTTCTTTATCTAAAAAAAGAGAGGAACACTTTCAACGAAAGAGGCTGAGAATTCCTTTGTTCTTTATCATTATAGCTTACAGTTATAGTGGTGATTTTTTCTGGAGATAGAAGATGTAAGCTTGAGTAAGCAGACGAAACAACCGAAACAGGTCTCCCCCGGTCAATGCTTTATCCACTGAATTATTGTATAAGGAGTAGGGAGGATTTCCTCTTGCAGCGCAGCTTGAAGGGAATGCGATAGACAGCCTTGAATTTTGTATAGAACCGAGTGATGGAGAAGGTTGAAGCACAGACTGAGCTGCTATGAGTCCCAGGACTTCCCAAGGAAAGAACAAAGCAGGTCATTAGTTCTGAAAAAGCATAGCGCAAAATAAAAGGTAAGCTCTGCAGTACTATTAGTTTGACTGGCGTATCTAATGTAGTATGATATAGAAACCATCAAAAGCAATATACAATGTTAGGTGTAACTGTTGGTTGACTCAGTGCAGCCATTTAAAACTCAAGTTCCAAGTTACAAATTTAAATATGCCAGAAAACCACTGTAAATAATACTTAATCATTATAAATGCTATCATGATGCTACCAAGCAGTGTTTGATGAGACGAACGACAAAGGGCATAAGTTCCAAACTGGATAGAGTTAGGTACTTGCCTCATGGGTAAGACCTTTCAGGGCATCTCTTTGATGGCTGCTAGGCTATTTCAATTATAAGTGGAAAGCTTTTACTTTTTTGGAAACACAAAAGCAGCTGGAATAATACTTCTGCTATCGTTAGCTGGAAATGAGACTCAGTGTTATTCTTGCATTCAGTGGTAAACAGCTCTGACTAATGTTTCTTCTTTGCCAACAAGCGTGAACTTCATCCTACTTTCAAACCCTAAGCAGGTATGATGAAACTATTTTAACTGCTCATTGTTAGTTTATGCTGCAAAAAGATTTAGTGACACATTATGAATCCAGAGACAGGACTGATCTCAGGATTCTTTTTTTTTTTTTTGAGATCAAGATGCTCAGGAACCTTGTTGGAGTTTGTCTGCAAATGTAAATGGGTAACAGGTCATTCTGGTTGGGAAATCAAAGATGTACCAAAATGAGTATCAGTCACACAATTTGTTTGTGTGTCAGTGGTTACATAAGTTGGCATGCCGCAACCACACTGGTTAAATAGGCCTTCAATTTTAAGGCTGAATGGACCTCGATTTTCTACTTCAGTAACGCCTAGGTACCCAAGTGCTGCACTTAGAGCCAGTTATACAAGTTCATAACAAAAAGATGGTTCATGCACCAGAAAGTTAATAACTCAGTACAAAATATGAGGCATCAGATAGATGCAGGTACATGAGAACAAAAATACAAAAGAGGAAAAACTTGCCAGCATCATAAAGTGTTTTACCCACACTTTTCCCCCAGCTCTTGCCAAGTTTTAGAAATTCCATCCCAATTATGCAATAAATGCAAAATCTACTTCATATTTTCTCCAGGCAAGCAAACTTGTAAAAGAATTATAATTATTTCAGGATTTGCAGAGGAGAATTAAATTATCCTCAGATTACATCTGAACTAACTGCCAGAAATCATCTTGTTAAAAAGAATTTTGTTGCTCAAGGATGCACTCTTAGATTTGCCTAAGCACTTTTGAGAAGAAGATATCAATATCGGTTCTCTTGTTTTTATAAAAGTTGAACTAACAGAAACACAATCAAGAGTCAAATTGTTCCTTGGTGATTATTTTTTCATTTGTTTTACATTATTGTCAGTCTTTGCAATAATTGTTTATTATTCCTTATCTGTGCAGCCTTGAGAGTCTGAATAGCTCTGAAGAAGACTAAATAAATACATAGTCTCCAGTTTAAAAAGTGAACAAGAGAGTAATTTCTCTTGATAGTGATTAATAGACATTGTAATCAAAACTATAGTGTAGAGTACAGATATATTGATGTTGATGAATGTTTCATGAATGTTTCATATACTTATCAAAAGATCAAGGTTTCAGAATGAAAAATGTATTCAGTGAATATATTTTTATGGAGACTAAAATAATTTAATTTCTCAGTATAAATATTGAAGAGTCCGATATATAACCTCATGAGCAACAAAAAGAATGGTACATATCATAAAGTGAGAGAGTTGCTCCATAGGCATTCCTACCGCCTAGAAGACCAGGATTGTCTCTGAACAGATAGGCTGAGCATGACCATATGTCCATACGTATGCAGGCATCATAAAGCTCCCTAAGGACTCTCTACTAGGTGCCAAGGACAGGTGCAGGGGAGATAGTCATTCAGTTCCTCTGACACCTCTTTTTTGAAATCATCAGATCCTATGAATTCATTACGTTTTTTAAAAAAGCCTCTGTAGACTAGAAATGAAATATTATCTAGTTATATTCCATTTTTCTTTGAACTCAGTGACTCAACTGTCACTGAGTTCAAAGACCTGCTTGAAAAAAGATAGATCCCCAGTATTCATGTTTCATCTACTGACTTCTCAGATCTTCATAAACGTCTATAGAGAAAAAGCATTATAATGCTCACCCGATTTCTAATAAACTCCTAAGCATTGTAATGCTCACCTGATTTATAATAAACTCCCAATTTCCTGTTGGAAAGAAAATTTATCAGTAGCAGTAGAAGCTTTTAAACTCCTGGATATCACAAATACGCTCTGTTGTTGCTTTGCCTCACTTTTTTTTTAAATTAAACTATGAAGCAACAAAATAGGTTGAGGTAAACTTAACACCAATTAAAATAATATTGCATTGAGATATGTTTGCAAGTAGTTGTTTAAATGTATTGTATGAAGGTTACAGAGTTTGTAACAAATGGCGTGCTGAGTGGTCCCCTGTTGCTTATGAAGTTAGAAAGGCATTCCCTATGGCTGCATAATTTCTTTCAAGCCTCTTAAAGAATGGTACACATCTCCAGTTTAATATAAACAAGGACCCTTCAACAGCAACATATAAAATACCTAGTTCTCTATTTGTTGAAATAATGGATAAGGTGAATCTAAATGTTTTGGCAAAGATTTCTAGCTTCACAGACAGAAATGTGTTTCCCCATAAAATCAGTCATGTGCAACTGTTACACTAAATAAAATGTAAAAGAAATAGATTAACTGTTCAAAAGAGAATTTATTGCTGAGTACTCAACAGGTATGAGATATTGTAATAATAATAATAGTCAAAGAGTATTGAATTTCCTTTTTCTATCTGGCTTTGCTTTTGGAAGCTTCCAGGCAAACATACTGTCTTCAGCTCTACCACACTGACTAAGCACCTAGATGTCTTGATGACTGGTATATTTAAAAGAGAATTCTGGAATAGCACTTGAAACCCTTAGTCACTGTTGCAGGTGAGTTCCTGTCACAAGCCTGGATTTGGCTATGCCCTCAGACTCTTTGGATTTCATGCCCCGCCCCTCCCCCCAAAAAAAGAAAAAAAAAAACAAACAAAAAACACCAAAAAAACCACACACACATGCACACACACACACACAAAACCAACAAGCAAAAAAACAAACCCAGAGACATACATATCTCAGTGCGTAGTCCCTAAAATGAAATGTTGCTAACATGCTTCAAAATAGAAGATTATAATGTTCCCTGCATAAGCATAAGGTGTTGGTGCACCTGCATGGAGTTACAGCATAGGATATAACTGACTCACCAATATCAAATGCCTATTATACATTTGACTTGTTGCTCATGTTTTTCATAGTTGAAAACTGCAGGTGGCCTTACTGACCAAACCAAGTCATGCTGAAAGGTGGTATTCAACCTTGACAATTCCCACCCAAGTTACTTGCCTGTCCATAGAAGTGCAAGACCCTGGGTTTTAAGCCTGGATATTTGGGACTGATGCAAAGACTTGATGGAAATTTTGATACGAAGAAATCTTGACTTTAAGTATTTTGACAATATTGTGTTCATTAGTAATTGTTTATCAAACTTTTTTTCTAAAAGTCTCAGTAAGCTATAAATTATTGTATTTACATTTCAGACAAATGGTTATGACAGTTCTGAAGTGACCCTTTTAAGAAGATTCTCAATGAAGTTTATATTTTGCCATGAAAATAGCATAGATGTGGCTGTTAGTCTCAATCAGGAAAAGAGCAGAACTCCCATAAGTGATTAACTATATCCCAAACACTCAGTGTATACAGGTAGCAAAAGAGAAATATTCAGAGAAAAGCCACTAAACAAATATTCACAGAGTGCAGAGACCACAGATAATGAGGAATTGACCCAAGGAGTACCCTTGACAATGCTAAATTGAAGGGGAGTAGGAGGGAGGCTTATTATTTTGAATTTTGTTTAGTACTGCTATTCTAGGTTTCAGACTATCAGCATTTCTGTATTTTCATTCAGATCTATGCTGTGGCCTCCAAAAACTCTCTTTGCCTTATGCAAGAACATAAGCAACCACAATCCTCGACTTCTGAGGTCTTTGAGCCTGTGCTTGGCATCAAGTATCTCTATTTATTTTTCTGCATTTAAAAATCTCCACATTTTTTACGCAACAAGAATACCATATCCAGTGCTACATTCTGAAAAACATCACTGTAAAATTATGTTAAATGGGACTGAAAATCTAATGAAAACCAACCTCCAACTGATGAAGCATAACTTCATGGAATTCTCCTTGTGTCCATCTAGCAGTAATTGTCTTTGTCCTTTTGTTCCTCATTACATTCTATATAAGAAAATAGTTTCACAAGAAGCTAAGCGCATATGGCATGCTAACACTTTAAATTTCTTGTAGGTTTAATGTATCTTCATTAAATGTGTGGACATCTTACTGTAAAATTGTGATTAAATATTTCATTTCACTTCTTGTGTCAACACAGTGATAGCTCAACTACATACTATCTGGACTCAAATACATTGTTTTCACAAAAGTAATAACCTTCCTCACCTCTCACAGATCAAGTGTGGTTTCCCGGCTTTTAGACCCACTTCAGTGAGGTGCAGTGTTCATTCACTTCAACGTGAAAAAGGACATTGCTATCTGACTGCAGAAATTACAGTAGGAACTGTTGAGGCATCTGTGGCAGCCACAAAAATCAAAGTACAATACTTAGACCAGTGATCCTGCTAGCCCAGAGTCCTGTTTCCAACACTGCCCAACAGAAGGCATTTGGTGAAGATTATAGGAAAAACACAGTCATGCAGTGATACTTCTCCAGGATACCTTTTCCGTCTCTAGCATTCTTGGTTTAGAGAGTTTCTGTCAAAAAGATGCTGGTGCCCTGACTCTTGGAAGATAATCTGTGGCTTTTCATGACAGGTGACACTGAATTGTATATCAACTTTATTGGACTCATGTTCTTGACCTTCACCTCAGATCATAAGATGACGGGGCGTTCAGATCAAATCCGTATAGATTGTCTTCCTGGGTTCAATGATATCAATCAGAGAATATGAAAAGTCCCCATGCCATCAGCATCCTACCTGTTTCTGGGCTGGTTTAGAAGGTGAAAGTCACTTTCTTCCAGGGGTTCCCACTGACGGCAATGCGTCTCTGCACTCATTCTAGAGGAATTAATTTCCCTAAAGATTTTCATCATGTCTTGGAAGGCTATGAGTAACATTTGCTGCTTGTTCTGTTTTGAACTTCCTTCAAGATGTTGCAATTCCTCTGCTGAACAGTCAAGGATGCACTGTGTTCACGCTTTAAATCGCTGAGATGTGGGAAGCATTAATCAAGTTCGGCACATGTATCCTTCAAATGTGTTGTAATAAAAGGATTTTATCATTCATACACCCACTCTATCAAACTTTCTGCAAATATTTAAGAAGGTTTTTGTTTGGGTTTGTCACTTTTTTTTTTACTATCTGCAATGCAATAGAATGCAATTTTGGAGTCAGTGAAACTATATTCTGTAATAAAATACACCTAAGCATTTCAGTGAATGGTAGAAGAGTGACACCAATGAATATAAACACATATTCCCTGATATATTTTTAGATAATGATCAATGAACTTGCTAAGAAAAATGCTGTAAATCTTCAGCAGTATAATAAATATTAGGATTTCATTGAGTATGAAGTTAAGAAACACTCTGTCCTTGTTCCAAGAAACCAGCTGGCTGCAGTCAGGTGCATTTGTTCTTTGAATGCCATGTGCTTCAAAAGGATTGTGCGGCTCTTCATTTTTGCCATCAGCTGCTTTGGTGAAAGACTTTCCTTTTATACAGATCATAGAATCATAGAATCATAGAATCATAGAATGGTTTGGGTTGGAAGGGACCTTAAAGACCATCTAGTTCCAACCCCCCTGCCATGGGCAGGGACACCTCCCACTAGACCAGGCTGCTCAAAGCCCCATCCAGCCCGGCCTTGAACACTTCCAGGGATGGGGCATCCACAACTTCCCTGGGCAACATGTTCCAGTGCCTCACCACCTTCACAGGAAATAATTTCTTCCTAATATCCAATCTAAATCTCCCCTCTTCCAGTTTAAAACCATCACCCCTCATCCTATTGCTACACTACCTGACAAAGAGTCCCTCCCCACCTCTCCTATAGGCTCCCTTTAGGTACTGAAAGTCTGCTATAAGGTCTCCCTGGAGCCTTCTCTTTGAAAAAAAAAATAGCAAAACTGAAAGCAGTAAATGGATATCTAATGCGCAACTGATGGAGGTTGTACCTTGGCATATTGGAGACGAAGGGATGGAAGATGGGTTTCTACACTCTGCTGTGATATTCCAGGGGTCTTACTGCTGTTCCTAATGTTCTTGTTGCGCAGGGAGAGACTAGGATCCTCCCTGCGATGCCTGCTTTGGAGGTGCTAGTGTGCATGTGTATGCTAAATTATCATTGAACTACCTTAGATGTACTCTTTCCCTGCCAGACAGATCTCAGGCTGTCAGTGTACATTCACACTCACGTACAAGGTGTATCTCAATGCTATAGTACAGGTATGTGAATTCTGGGCCAAAGGCATACAAATGACCATGCACTTGCATTTAAACCCATTAGGTAATACACATGCATTATGATCACAGATGACTATGAGATTAACAGATAACCTGACCTTGGTAGCCAGCAAAAGAAAATGGACTACTAGTGTGACAGCTGGTTCAGGATTCAGCATCCACGGCAATTCCATTAGAATGAATACAGATCATATCTCAGGAAACCTGCTTTCAAAGAAGGATTAATGATCTATAGTAAAATACCATGTTATTTACACCAGAGGGAAAGTAAAGAACAGATTCAAGGCGGTTTAACATGATGTAATTCCAGTTAATCCACAGCAAACGTTGTGTATGAAGAAACCCTGACTTCCCTTCACTGTGAGATTTCATATTCCTTGGCCTATTACAATAAACTATTCAAATCCAACTGGAATAATTTGCAGTTCAGTCTTTGAAATGTTTTGAACTCTTAAATTTACTTCTATACTAGACTTAATTGGGTTTTGGATTTATGTGCTGGATTTGTCTTTGATTCGCAGAGGAAGGAGCAAAGAGTGCATCACACCACTGGAGGAAGAAGAGGTGAGTACTGCTTGAGAGGGCCTAGCTAAATTCCTCCTTAAAGCACAAAGACTGTGCCTTTCCAGAAGGGCCCCCTTTTTCAGCTGTGCTTCCTTCCACTCTCTTTTTGTTTGCCGTCTATCTCTGCAGAAGGAAAAGACACGCAGGTTACTTGAGACAACCGAAAGCGACAGACCTCACCTGAGCCCCTGTCGTGCTTGCGACACAGCAGTACAACCTCAACTCTTTTCCTGTGCACTGGCAGGGATTCCCAGGTTCCCCGCAGCACAATAGCTGGCATCTGCCTTGTGCCACAAGAAAGAAAAATTTCTGCGTTTTAATAGGTGGAAGGGCTGATTCACAGAGGAATTCATTATAAGCTTAGAATTCAGGTGTTACTTTACAGTTCTGCTGATTTTTTCATTTTAAGAGTTACTAAAAACTGTATTTTCTGTTGGGAATAAGCTGAAGCATCTCCTTTCTGAGCAAAGATGCAAATAAGACTTTAACTTTCTTCCCAGTTCTTTCTTTCTCCTTCCCATACTTGGGTACTGATGAAGTTTGATAAAAATCAAGAAATGTGTTAATCCTGCTACTAGTTGTATTTTTTCTTTTCCTTTGACTGAAAGATTTCCCAAGACCTTAATGGCCTGAGAATGGCAAATTAAAATGAGATTTGACAGAAATAAAAAAAAAAGGATACAAAAATTGTCAACCTCCAAATGACATTGGAGAATGTCAATTTCTGAACTTGTAAGTACCTGATTTATACTTTTCTCTCAGAAGGTACTTCTATTATTCTCCATTTTTTCAGCGAAATAAAACAGGAACTGCTTTAGACCAAAATTCAGCCCTCCGTGACAGCATCTGGCTTCACCTGTCAAATTTAATCCGGTTCATTTACAGGACCTGCTCAGAAAATTCTTACAAAGGTTATCAATGAATCAGCTAACAACTTGGTAGTCCAGATGCAGATTTTAGCACTACTTCCAGAGGAAAGGGTAACTCATTTAAAATAAAAGTCTAATAAAATGGAAATACACTTTCAATTTATTTTGCAAATATTGAATGCACTGCTGCAGTTTGCTTTGAACCATACTTTATTTTAGGTCCATAGTTTGTAAATCAACATTGAACTTTCAATTCAGTCCTTTTGCTGTCTATTCATAACTTCTGCTATACAGTACTTTGCAGTCCCTCTTTATGCAATTTCCTTTTATTAATGTACAAACAAAACATGATGAATTAAACATGCTATTACATGTACTTTTTGGCAAGCATCAAAGATGAGGTAATTGAAGATGGTTATTATTTCCAGCTGTACAGTGCTAGCACATAGTGACATTTAAATAATAAGAGATAAAGTAAAAGAGGTGTTTAGGTTTTAACAATACTGTCCTCTAACCATCCCAACTCACTAATTTCTACTAATTATTTCAGATTATACCTGTGTCTGAGACAAAGCTGTGTCTCAGGCTATTTAAATAATTCCTGATATGTAAAAAAGCCTGGGAAATGCTGTAACAACTAGGTATTTTTTGATATAGCTAGATACTAGAACCTAGACAAGTCACTGTATAGATCTCTAAGACATAAAGAATCACTTCTAGCAAAAATAAACTTTCTTCCTCTTTGTTAAAGAATTGGTTAATCATAAAGTAACTCATCTTTATTTATTATTCTGAAATCTGCAATAAACATATAAGATTTTTTGCAAATTGCTGTTTAGTAAAAGAGTTTCTCACACATTCTTCCAGTTAACCTTTAGTTCAAGATCATTTCCAGTGAGAAACTGTCGTTTCTATCCTGATCTGTTGTCTGGCAACCTACTGCAAGCTGCATTTTATCTGGTACATTTTTTCTCAAAAATTGTAATTTTTGTTATTTAACCATGTAGACTGTAACTGAATATAAGGTAGGGAATGGCACCATTTCAGCTAAACTGTCCAGTGCTAGAATCCTAGGAGATGACTGTCTCTGCAGGGAGCGAGAGGCTAGTTTAATTTCTGTGCTCCCACTGTATTTCTGTGGAATTAGCCATCAAATGAAACTTTAAAGATCTGTGTTTGATTGACATGTGTACGCTAGTTTTCTATTTGAAAAATAAAACAAACAAATAAGTGGCTCTTTTTTAAGTTGGTAACCGTTACACATAACAACGGTGAGTACTGGACTGGGCCTTTCAGAACCTCGTTTCAGTAAACTTGGGAAAACTGTAGGGTGGAGATGCACTTTTTATCTGTGCTTTGCAGAGGCGCTGTTCATAACATGCAGCCCATGAACATTGCAGCAATTCATGGATTTTCCTGTTAGACACAATTGGTTCTCCCAGGTTTGCACAACCTCCAGTGAATTTATCGTAAGAGGATGGCACACAACTGCCTTCTTCAGTGCCTTCACAGTCATAACAGTGTTCTCACCATCACTTCAGTCTCTTGTTCCAGTTCCACACTTACCACAGAATTGCTGAAACAAAGGACTGAAGCTCAGCAATTACTTTAAAATCTTGTTTAAGACCTCATTTTGTAAATAAGAAACTGTAGAGAACGTGGTTCTTAAAAAGTGTGAAAAATTCTCAGGTAACTGAGATGCATACCAATGTAAATGTAAGGTGACATCAATATGAATGAAATCCCCCCTAAGATATTAAATGACATCAATTTTGTTTATGGTTTAGAAAAGTCTGACATTAAAGAAATCTTAGCTTTGAGTCATGTGTAATACCACTGCATTTCCCTTAGCTTATTTTGTAGAAAAAAACCCTACTTACATGGGGAAAAAAATGTGTGTATATACACAGTATACAGCAAAAAATCTAAGTATTGATGTTCATGATGGTAGAACCTGTTTTACTATTTCATGAACCCAACTCCCCAAAGGGCTTTTAATATCAAGAAAAATCAAATTGCTTGTCTTGCATCCCAAAAAGTGACTCATAAATAAAAAGCAAATACTTACGTTTGGCATATATCTTTGGTGATTCTTACTTCTGTGAACAATTTGGTCACATAAACCTAGTTTGAGAGATCAGGACCAGCAACCCCTGTGGTCATCTAGGCCCTCTTCAAATATATCACTAGATCATACATTTAATTCTTTTACCACTGTGCCGAGTCTCACTAAATTACTTTCAAAACACTTCTTCTAAACATGTATCTGAAGTCACCCTGAGATCTGGGAATTATCCACATCCTTCTGATGGAAGTTTAAGTGACTGATTACAATTCACCATTAAAAATATGTCTTATTTCCTATTTAAATTTGTCTGGCCTCAGACTGTTTGTACTGAACCTTGTCATTCCTTTCTTAAAAGTCTCATTTTATGATTGTACTTTCTCCATGTGAAAGCACTTAGACCCTGTAAGCAACTCAACTCTTAGTCTTCTTTTTGGTGTCCGAAACACACGGAACTCTTTTGAGCCTCCCACTGAGAAGCTTTCCACTCATTCAGTCACACAGAGGCTAATTCCTACTTCCTATTAATTTTTTTCAGCATCCTTCTTCAAATGCAGACACTAAAAGTATAAACAGCATTCCAGCATCAGCCATTTCTGTAGAAGTATCATATGCATATACATACCCAGTTATTGCTGAATTAAATGCAACTTTAAAATACGCTTTAGAACTCAGAGAGTGGGATTAGCACATTGAAAAGCAAAGACCACCACTTTGGATTATTTTGATTTCATAGTTTTATTTTTCAATCTTATAAAACGTATTATGCAAACCATATCTGGTGATGCCAAATTAATTCATTACAATCAGTAGAACTCTTTGGTACATAGTTATTTTAACTTTGGTGAATTGTAACAGATTACATGTATGTTTAACTTTCCATGAGAAGCCCTAGTGGAAAAGGTTGCACATCTGGTAGTGAACTTTTGGATTCTATTACCATGATGTGGGAGGTATCTTTGACGTATTTGCATATTTCACAGCTCTTTTAAGTATTGGTGTAGGTGACAGCAGGGGTGATCCTTGGTCTTTCGAAGCTGATCCTTTTTCAAAACATATTCTCTTATATGTTTTCCTTTTCAACAAATCCATTTTCAAACACCTTTGATCTAAAGTAGCTAATAAGCACCAGGTTCTACAGTGCAGTTGAAACAATTTAAAATTAAAAAAAAAAAGTACGTTGACTATCATCTACTTATATATGGTACAAATGTGCAAACAGATCTAACAAGATTCTTTTCATCATGATTCAGCACATCAGGTTTTACAAAGCAAGCTTACGCTTAAGGACTGAGCTGAAAAGCAGTGGTTTACCCACATACTTATCACTGGAAATGTTAGGAGCTGAAATTTAACTATTTTAAGGATCTTCTTTTTCATGTAGTCTGATTCTGCTCTCTTACTCAAGTTACTGTATTGATTTGAACCACCACGCTGGTATCACTCACCAATGTGATATTAATAAGGGCTGGTGGATTCATTCCTTCTACCAGATTTTTTAGGCAAAAACATGCCGTTCATGAGTGAATATTAAAGTTTATGCCTTGAATTTCATGTGACTAATTTAAAGGTCATACTTGTTAACTGTTGCAAATTTTTGCCTATGGAACCTTTGACATTATAAAATGAAATATAATCTTATAACACTCTAAAATTCCTTCACCCAATGGATTTTGTTTCATATGATGTGGCATTTCACATCTTGAAAGCATGGCATTCCAAGCCCTATTCTTAAGGAAAAAGCCAGAAGTATATTGTGAAACCGATTATGCAGACACCTGTAAAGACTAACCATAAATGAGTATGTTGTAACCAGGACTGAAAAGGACACGATATATTCTTTTGCATTGTCACTTGGGAGAATGGGAAGAAATTAACCCACATTACAAAGGAAATAGACAGTGTATTGTATCTTGCAGCAGCACATGAACAGCTTGCTTGAGAAGAGGTGAACACCCTAGTCTGGTATTCCTAGTTCATGATAAGTAGTGTGTTGCCATTTTGATTTCTTTCTCTGAAGTCTCCTGACCTGATACTGTGCTGCAGGGTTCCAAGGATCAAGTCTCATACAGCCCTAACGCCTGGTTAGACAAGTGGTGGTTTTCCATTGATGGGATGTAGGTCCTGCATGTTTGCAAAAAACTTCTGCTGTGTAAACAAACGAAGTCTGTTGACAGTAGGCTTAAATTTGCTACAGATTCTTATTTGTGGTCAAAAGATTTTAATGATGTGAAAACTGCAGGCATTTGAAATTATTGTAATAGATGTTTTATCTCAACAAGATGTCTTGCTTCTCTAAAATTATTCTTGTAAAGTTTCAGCTTTTTAATCCTTGAACATTATGCTAGTGGAGATAACATAGTTAAACCTACAGGATATAGTTTGACTGGAAGGTGCCACTGTCACTGCTGTGTCAGGAGACTGTAGCCAGTCATGTCTGAAAATCTGGGACACATTCCTTCTACTCGCACCCTTGTACTTTGCATTCTGACTAGTGTGCTAGTAATAATACAGTAATATCTTTTAGATGACATGTTAAATCAAAGTTTTCCAGAGATTAGCGATTACATGGTACATTTTGAAAAAGAGAAGGATAATAAATCTGGTGTCCTGACAAATTTCTTCAGTAGTCTTCATAACCTCCCCCCTAAGACAAGGGCATGGTCTCTTTGGAAACAAGCATTCATGCTCAAAGAGATGTCCTGCTCAAAAAGCTGCTAAAAGATTAACGGATATCTAATGCTCTAGGACACATTGCAATATGCCATTTTTGGAATGCCACAGTTTCACGGTTGCATTAAAGCATAATTTTATTTCTATGCTCAGCCTACAGATTGCAGATGGCTCTATTTTCCACTGGTTTATTGAAACACTGGCAATTTGAAGTACAGTACTAAAGGACACACATTATATACAAAAGGTATAAACTGCATATTTACATGAAATTAAAATGAGGGTTTGCATGGATTGAAGGTTATGAAGCTGATCTGGGAATTTTAGCCAAAGAAAATTATTTGCTTTGTTCCATACTTACCACCTGTAGAACTGTTACTGCCCTAAAAAAAAAAAAAAAAAAGAAAAAAAAAAAAAAAAAAAGAAAAGAAAAAAAGAAAAAAAAGCCACTGGAGTGCTTGAGTTCAGTAAATATATTGAAAGTTCCATTTCAGTTTCTGTATAGAATCCAGCATTTGAATAGGATGTTTTCCAGCTGAACATACACCTTATAGAAAAAAAAAAAAAAAAGAGTTGTGCAAAAATATTGCCAGTTCTCAAATGTAAAGGGCATTTTTATTCTTTGAAAAGTTAGCTGGCTCTATCACATTGTCTTTTTCATCAAAACATAACTTAATCCTAAACAGGGGAAGAAATGTAAGTGTTGATTTTCCTGAGTGTTTCCAACCAGCATATTGACACTTTTTTTTTTTTAACTACATAGGTAAGTAATCATAGACATGTTTATACCATTTAAGACAGAGATTTTCTAACAAAGTTTTCTAACAATTCAAAATGCAAGTGATGCACTTTGGAACATTTGGGGTGCATCACGCAATTAACTTTCAGGTGTGCAAAACCACCATTCCCTGCTGTTACAGTGGAGGGTCTTTCAAACTGTTGAAGTTCAAAGTATTGTACTCGCTCTGACCCTTGCTTTGCCCATGGAAACTGACACGATTTATATGTATTTATGGTCTCCTTGCTGTACCCCTGCAGACTAAGTGGCAAGAACTGTAGCCCTGGAACGCCAGCTTGCATGTTATTGTGGCTGAATAGCGCAGCGTATGTTTTAGCTTGGAACACAAACACTAATATGTGCTGTTAGATGAAGGTATCATGGTCTCGTATTGGGATGCAAAATCTGATAAGATGTGCATTCCAGGAGCCTGAAGCCCTCTGCTCGCACGCGGTGTGTTCAGGGACCAGCAGCGATGCCAGCTGCTTCAGACTGAGCGGCCGCTGGAGCACCGCGGCTCCTTCTCAGCGGTGATTCACTGTTTGTTTTCAGACAACAAGCTTGTTTTCAGGAGCAAGGAGCACCCATACTCCTTCAGATTCATCGAACTGCATGGACAGCTGTGGCACTGTAGAAATGTAATGGAAGCTAGAACCTAGCCCTAGATGTAGGCCATAGTATAATAACCTAAATCTGCATACAAATTTTCCTGTCTAGCAATGTTTCTAGAAAAATTTCAGCACTGCGAAGGTTTGAACTTCCATATGACAAGGTTGTTGCATTTATTTATTCTTTGGAAAGCTTGTTACCCTAAACTTAGGAGAAGATAATTTTAAGTAGAGAAAGGTGGGAGTTATTTGAACAGTGCCATTTTTCTAAGGTCTCAAGGCCAAACCCCACAAAAAATAACAATATAAAGTGTGTAAATGGTGGCTTGATCAAACAGGCTGGCAAATGTAACACTAAAATGAAAGAGGCAACAAAAAGTTTCATCTCCTATTAAAAACCTAAAGAATTTTAATCTAAACTTAGTTAGGATTTCAAGTAAATTATTTCACATTATCCAGTCACAAGGGAACATGCAAAATAGTACCGTTCTGGAGGAAGTTAGTTTGGTTTAGTTCTGTAAAGCTGCCAACTGTCAAACTTAAGAACACATTTTCTTAAGGAACTAGCATGCACGTAAAAGAAAATTTGCAGCAGCAGTAACAAAAATGAGGATGGGACTGGAGTGGCGTAGAAAAAAGAAAAGTTATGAGGTTTCTTTTTAAGTATATCCCATCTCTACTGGAATTTTGAGACCTTTTGCTAAATCAATTCTAATATAGTCACTGGAGACACTTGTGTCTAACTGTCCTCACCTTTCTGGTACATTTTTTTTGTGTCTTCCTCAAACTCAGAGGTAGCAATGGGGCACCTGCCCTGAGTTTGGTGGGATGATTCACACAGGTGCAGCCTGAAGTCTCCTTCTTCTGTCTCTGTCTGAGGGAGGAGAGAAAAACCCATGTTCATGTGGGGCTTGGCCTGTGTAAATCACAGAGCATGGCTCAGACATACAACTTTCAGCATGTACTCTGCTGTCTGCCTGACTCCCCAGGCTTTTACATGGTGGGAACTCCAGTATTTAGGCATTTAACAGTGGAAAGCCACTAATGTGAACTATTGCTCAAGAGACGCAGTGAGAATTAGGTTTAATTAAGCTATGCTGATTTTGGCTGCAGTACAGAATTTCTGGGTTTACCTTATTGCCAGATCTCAGGATTTTACTGAAACACTTATGATATTTCACGTAGGTACTAACTCCTGGAATCACTGTTAGAGAAGGATCTAGGCTTTCACATACAGAGAGATTTTTATTTTCTTGGTTGTAGACAGAAGTTTAAAGCCACAGGCTCTTAGAATCTGAAATACCAAAAGTGAACAGAAGGAAAAAAAGTGTGTTCTGTTAAAATCTAATTTTTGGTGCCCCATTTAATGATTGTGGCTCCTTGGTAATTGGCCAAAAGCAACACCAAAACTAAAGGTAAACAAGCAACGGCTTTTTACGCTATACTATATACAATGTATAACCCACACCTGGTGATGCTGCCTTCATTTAAACTCAGAGCGGACTTCAAACGTTTGTCGGCGTATCAGGATGACTTTATTGAAAAAGGAAAAAAAAAAAAGTTTGATTTTTACACAAGGACACTGCTGTGACAGGTGTCCCCACTCTGAATGAGTTCAGGCATCAGCAGCAAGACGCATGACTGAAACCAGCCCTGCTGTGTAAACCTTGGGAGCTGTGCTAGACCACATCTTCTCAGGAACCAAGGAGTCTAAGCTATGTCTTATCAGGAGGCCACAGTACCAGCCTAAGCTGGGACTAGACGAAAATAAAACTGCTACAGCTGCACACTTGCACACACACCAAAGAGGGTGTCGATTACAAGTCAATCACTTTATGCTGTAGATATCTATAGCCCCCTGAGCCCATTGACCCCTCCTGTACAGCAGCGGGCTGCATGGTGGTGATGTCCCCTTGAGCAGGTATGCCTCTCAAGGTTACTCTTCAAGGCTTAGAGCCCCCTTACCCAGTATCTGCTGTCTACAATGAGGTAGGTGAAACTTTACAGTGGGCCTAAATGTGTATTGTATGCTAGTGACATTTACATATCCAGCTCTAGCTTAATTATTAGAAATGTAATAAGTAGTAGAGTGTTTGACTGCCATCTAATCACCATCTAAATTATTGCTTAAATCATCATTTAAGCCATTGTCAAATCATTGTTAAATCACTGTTTAATTACCATTAAACTATTGCTTAGTCACCCTTTGATTATCATTCATCCATCAATTAATTATAATCGAGTCATCATTTAATCATTACTTAAACCTTTTTATTCAACCCACAATGATGACTTCTCTTAATAATTCACCTGAGGCAGACACCTAAAGTAAAGTAGACTCCTCCTGTACTTCCTGACTTACTGAACTGGCAAGGAACTTCAGGAGAAAATGGCAGAACTGTAGGTAAAAAGCATAAATACAAGCCCTAGGTGCTGCAAAGAAGCCAAACCTTACCAAAGCTGTACTACACAAATATTAGATTCATAACATTTGGCTGAAGAAAGTATCAGGTTAAAATTCAAGCTGAATAAAAACTAGGAGGTAGGTTTGAACATAGCCTTGATGTTCCTCAGCTCATTCCTGCTGTAACTGAAGTACTCTTCTAATAATTTATTATTTCATGGCTTACCTTCTTCTCGTTTACTTGTTACTTCACTAGTCCCATTTTCCTTCTTTATATTACAGGCTTGAATGTAAACTGTTTAAGACACTACAGAGTTTATTGATTAAGCAACAGGTTATTAAGAAAATAATAAATAATCTGAACATGCCAATGTTTGTAATGTATCATTATATCATTTTTCACATTACTATGCACAGTAATACACAATACTATACGCAAGAATATTTTTTTACACTCTTTAATTTGATTATTGTTTTACTTTTCTGAAGTAACCCTTCTTTGAGGCATAAGGCAGTACTGCCATCTACTTCCAGTTGCTGCCTCCAGACTCCTCCAGTCTTCTCCTGTTACTGCTGGCTTGGACTATTTGGCCTCTGTTCACATATTGTTCAGGATAGTACCACTTGCTGGTTCAGTTAAAGATTGCAGTTTCGTTATCTTTGTTCTGGAATATCCAGGGTGAATAGTGTCACCTATGCTATTTAGGTTTCTTCTAACACGTATTGATACACTGAGTAGCATTGATCTACCCTGTTACCTATTTTTTGTAACAAATGTAAAATCTACCAAAACTTTCCTGCTTAATTTGTAATTTCATGTATTCCAGATAATTCCTACTTTGTATAGCATGTGCACAAACACACAAGAGTCTAAGAATCTGTGTTTAGAAAATTTGTCTCACTGAGTAACTCTAGCAATGGAAGTTACTGCAGCCTGCTGTCCCATTCAGCTTTGGCGATAAACTAGAACAGCATGGTGGGCCAAACATGGCACAGCCAGGACCTCAATGAGAAGAGTCCCCAGGATTGTAGTTCAAACACTCACGTTGCAGAACAGATGTGCAGAAATTTTTAATTTGCTGTTAAGTTTCACCAGCTCCAGAAAATGCAGATAATTCAGTTGGTGGCAAGCAACCTGGACAGATTATACCAGGAAACCTACAGAACAGGTCTGGTTAATGTGCCAATGCTGACCTAGCCTGGCCTGCACCGAAGCATTTCTGAGATTAGAGAATAAGCCTGGTACAATAAGTTTAGCATTAAATGTGCAGATTTAGACATAACCCTAAAACTTAGAACTTCAGACTGTGAGGCGTCGCAGAATATGAGTGGAGGAGTCCCTGTTACAGGCATTTATTTTTGTCCCCTTGAGAATCAGAGTGGAGAGATTGTTTGGGTTCTCCTGAATGGGGTTGTGGTCTCCTGTCTCCAGCTGCTCATTGTAGTGGATGAGAAACAGGAATAGTAAGGCCTTTAGGAAGGGAACTGACCATAAAACCTGTGGAAACAGAAAGGAGTCAGACCATGGGACAGAGTCCTATATCACAAACTCTGTAACAGCAGGAAAGAGACTTTAAGGCCATAATGCCTTATTATGTGGTCCTGCTTTGAGGAGATCCTGTACCATGGGCCAGGGGAGTGGGGAGTCCCACCACATAGCAGAAGAGGACAGCTATGACAGCACAGTGGCAAGAGAGATAACAAGCTCAGAGATGTTGAAATTGCACTAGGGACAGAATTTTTCCTCATGTACAATCGACTCAAACCATGTAGGAATTTATAGATTAACGTTGGCATCACAAACTGACCTGCAAGCAAACTAGAAGTCTGTGGGAAAAGAGATAATGTACTCCTTATAGACAGCAATGCTAATTAGATGAGAACTTGTGCTCTGAACTGCTCGCATGCTGTTAGTGGACTTCAAAGCAATCTCAGAAAGAAAGCTCTGAAATCATCCAGCGGAATTTATAATGGGAAGAATAATTGCACAAAACCCATATCAGTGCAATGAGAATAAAGGCTACAATCTCTTAAACAAATGGAAGTAACTGGAAATGTCTGCTACTTTATAATCCAGGAACAGCTGTGCTTTGCTAATTCTGAAATTCAGGTTGGTCATACGCCTTCAAAAGAAAGAAAAAAAAAACAAAACAACCAGGGTCTCCTAGATGTATTCAGTTGATATACATCTAATATTATGTGTGAATTTACTTCCATTCACTGCTCATAACATGTTCAGTCCTAGAAACCATTAACTGCTGATAAAAGCAGTTACAGAATCAGGCCCCAGATGGCTCTGATGACCTACGAAGTCAATACTGGTTGTGAAATGTTCTAAATGTCAAAGTTAATCTTAGCATCCATGTCAAGTAGGAGGTCCTTTTTCTTTAGAGAGATATCCTTGAAAATATGAGCCAATACAAATCAGTGTAGACCTATAATCCAATTAAAATTTGTCACTTCTTTTTTTCCTTGAAATCCGTGGGTTGTACAACTGGTCTTTGCAAGACTGTGAAACTCCTCACAGTTCCTCCATTATCTGAGGGAAAAGGGAAGGCTGGGAGAGACAAAAAGAAGAGCTGAGGAGCAGAACACCAGACTAATTGATGTTTGCAGTGGAACTGAGATGTCTGTGAAACCATTTATGATGTTGAGGCCAATGCATCCCCTCTCATTTAGCAGCCTGCAGCTCAGCAATGCCTTTCCCTTCCTCTGACATAAAGGGGAAAGATTCATTCTGAGAGAAGTGCAGATCAGGAGCAAACATGGCTACTGTATCGTCCTTCTCCCGTTCCTTTCTAGCAATTCACCACCTTTCTTCCATTGCCAGAAGGACAGAAAGCAGAATGAAATTTAGGAATGCTCTGAAGATAGAGCAAGAGATTGATGAGGGCAGAGAAAAATAATGGGAAGAAAAAGGAACTGATAGTGCGTACATGATGATGGAAGATGTGTGCAGACCAGGAGTGTGTAAATGGCAACGAAAGACCAGGAGGAAGGAAAAGGACTCTTTTCAGGACAGGAAATAATGATGTGTCTTATAAAAATATCCATTAGCTGGATCCCTCCATCAGCACAAGAGAGCTGTGGAGTAATACTAACACCATCCACAGTCAACATTTCTGCTGCAGTTGAGGGCTTGGTGGAGAATGGAAAGAGATGCACTCATGGGATTTCTCCACTGTCTCTTCATTGCTTGCTACAGTTTCCAAGTATTCATTAATGTAAAACAGATACTCATGAAAAAATCTGCATACAATCATAGCACAGACAATTATTTGTTCCAAAAGTCACATCGAAATTACTTTGTTTTTGGTTGCTCACTACGCATTTGTGTTCTCTTGGCTTACAAACAAGGAGAAACAATGCTATACGTCACTGACAAACAATTATTTCTTGGAAATATCTGACAGCAAATAAGCAAACAAGTAACAGGAATCTTTAAATTTTAAAGTATTCTTTTTATTCTCTGGGGTATTTTTACTGATACATTACTGGGAGTTGGTAAATGGCACTCTTACAAATACTTAACTAAGCACACATATGATGAGACATTGGAGTGTGTCCATCCCAGCTCCATGTGGTGTCACCTGAGCTCACTTGAGTGGGCACAGAGCTGTGCTAATGTGTGCACAGTGTTTCTGACACTTTAACTGCCTTCTTCAGAGATCAGAACAGAATTTAAGCTTTATAGGACCAAAAGATGAGAAGCAGAGGAACAGGATTCTTTAATCTGCTGGTTGAACAGCAGAGAAGATCATATTTCTAGCTCCTTGTCCAACCACTATACGAAGCATCCATGAACAAAATGTGTTTATAAGCCTTGAGACAGAGATCACAGCCTGGGTTTTTCTTCATCTAGGTCAGTGATCCGCCATCGAGCTTCAGAATCATGTTTCTTCCTGTTCTCACTTTCTGGTTCGGCACATCTCTTCCTCACAGTTGTACATCTTCAGTAGAGTGGCTGGAAGATGTCTGTTCTTCTCCCTGTCCCCTTCTCCCACCAGGGTAATAATAGCAAGATGATAGGAGCTCTCTGGTGGGACATGGAAGGTGTCATCCTGAGTCTTCGCAGTTACATCTGGGCCGAGCCCTGTAATCCCTAGGTTATTGTATGACAGGTGCTGACAGCAAGATGTTGTGGTTTTCTTTGTTTTCTGTTGCTTTGGTTTGGTTGTTGTTTTATTGTGTTTTGGGGGTTTTTTAATAGGGACCTCTGCTCTGCTTTTTCATAAAAAATCTGTGAGATCACTGAGTTACTCCCAGCCAGACTAAAGTGCTTTTTCACGGCCATGGCTAAGTGGTCAAAGCTATGAACAGGGAAAGGACTGAAGACCTAATAGTTTTCAGGTGCTTACCACTCAGGAGCTCTATGCATTTTCTTGATCAGCATGCTGACTGCAGGCAGACTTTATTATGATGGACATGCCTTTGGGATCAGGTACCTCACACCACCCCAGCAAACTGAGAGACCTAGCCCAGGGCTCCAGATTTTCCTCACAAAAACATCAGCGTTTTGGAGGAAAAAACACAAATCTGCTGTAGTTACACCACTTTTCTTGGATCTAGCCCTCACTGTACTCTACCATTGTGCATATTTGGGACATGGTTTATAGAGATATTCAATAATGTGGAACTCAGGAAACCTGGATTTCATTTCATGTTCCTTTCATGCGTGCTCTTTAATCTTCAAAAACTAACTTTTTTGTGCTATTTCTGTTTCCCCTCCTTACCATTACTGGTATTATACATTCTAAAAGGTTTGAGGCAGACATGTTTTATTATTATGTTTTTACGGTGGCAAACATGCTACGCCTTGATTCCCATGGGGGAGTGTAATGCTAATAGTATCTTTGGTGATGTTCAAGACAACTCGAACCACAGCTCTTAAAGAAGGGACAACTAATATTGCCTTAGTACCTTTCTGTATCCATCATGAATGTACTGAGGCATACCCTGAGGGCCACTCTGTGATGCACAGAAGCCGTTGAGCTTTTTATTCAACCAGATGCACAGAAAACTGAGTAGCAGCTGGCTCCAAGACAAGTTGAAGAGACACTCTGTGGCCAGAGCATTGCTGCACTCCAGTGCAACACACACCGTGCGACAGTCGAGGAAAAAAGGGCCATGCATTCTCCCCTCAGCTCTTAGGACTTCAAGATACATGAAGAATGGTCTCAAAGTCATTAACCGCTCCCAGTGGGTGCACAGAACAGAGATTCTTCACAAGCATCTCATCACAGCAATATTTGCCAATTCCTCAGCTTTTTTGGAAGTCTTTTTATACCTACTTCTAAATGGATACAAAAATGTGTATTACAATAGGTTACAGGTCACATATAGTCAACATTTCGGCATTACTTCACCAGGAAAAAGGCACATTCACATCAGGGTTCTGTTCACCTCCGCAAGACAATCAATAGCTACCAGTCAATACTAATTTTAAGCTAAGTTGTAGGACTGACCTCGGTATTCAGTGTTTATCAAAAAAAATAGGTCCCAAAAACACAGCTCTGTGGCACATCCCCCTTTTTTTTTTTGCCATGGTTCGGTGGCAGGAATCATGAACTGAAGATATTTCTCTTTTTCTTTAACTAATTGAATTGATAACAAAGACATTAATAGTTACAGCAATTAGTTTGCCTGTTTCTGCTTCAGAGTTTGTCTGTATATCCCTGCATTACAAAACAAAGTGCGTATTGTCTCAGATATTCAGCATTTCATACCCAACAAAAGCTTGCCACGGTTTTAAGTTAGTTTCACAAGCTTAATGTTGTGTTAGCACACTCTTTTGCCTGNAAATGGTAGTATTAGTGAGTTGGTAGATTTATACAGATTATATGTGTTCTATTCACAAGCACTAGACACGTTTTGTCCTTGTAAGTTTCTGAATATAATTGCATCAAGATGTTTATTTAGCAATCCAAAAACTTTCTTAAGAATAATATGGGGTAGTGGGATTATCATAAAAGATAAATATTTACAGTACATGGGAAAACATGCTTATTCTGTGTCGGAAATTTCCTAAAGATCTTGTTGATGTTGGCAGATTAATTGCATATTTGATTGAATTTTTTTTAAAAGGACAGAACAAACCTAAAAAAAAACGCAGTAAAGCACAACTTAACTATATTCACTATTTAGGATTCTGCTACTAAAGTAAATCTGCTGCTCTATCAGTTTGACTCCCAATTATATATGATTCTACTGCCATTAACTAGCCACAAGACATTTCTTCTACGGAAAAGGATATAGTTTGTGTATTACTCCACTTAATTCTACTTCACTTCTCACCCTCTCCTCATTTCTTTTACATTTTGTTTCTATGTCATCAGAACATGAATTGGAAGACATTAAAGGATTCATAAAGTTATGCTTCATTTTTAATATATATTTAAGCTTAACAATTAAATTTTCAACAGTATTTTGTTGAATATAGTCAAATATACTGTCTATAAGTAATTTCAGTGCTCATTTTCTTTTCTATAAAAGCACTTTTGTTAATTGGTTTGAACAAATTGGGTTTGTCTTAGGCACAATTTTATGAAGGTTATATAAATTTTCTTTCTGTAACTGGACATAGATGAGAGAGATATTTCCAGCTTCTGATGAAAAATAGTCTAATGACTGTGATGTACTCAATCTTGGTACTTTCTGGGGGGCGAAAGAAAAAATCCTTGTCTGTAGCGTACATATTAGACAGACAAAATGTTTAAGCATGTGTGTTTTTTCTCTTATGAAAATTGCACTGACCTGAATAAAATAGCACCTTTGACTATGGTTTCTGCCACAGAAATCTGTACTGAAACTTTTATAACAGAAGTCGTGATTTCAGTGAATAAAACTACATGTATCTGTAGCCTGACTGTCATCAATGTCATTGATCATCTGAGTACGGATTTGTATGTTTAGGCCCCAAAATGCATGTTTCTACAGTTCTGGACTGTCATATTTGACTACTCCAGATAATTCTATTTATCTAAGTTGAGTTCATGTACATTCAATCACTCATTTTTCTTACATTGAACTATATTGAATAGGTGTAACAGGAAGAAAAGACAACAGGAAATGAAGTTGAAACATGTTCATAAAATAGAAGGAAGTTGCAAGAACCTTTGCGTAACATCTGCTTGACTTTCCATAAAGACCATGAAACCATCACTCTGTTATTTCCCTAAATGAAAGAACAGTCCTTCTGCAGTACATGGCTGTGTTTCTTTTTGAGCTCTTAAATTTATATAAGGTTCCAGATGCAAAATGAATTTAGATGAAGCCAAGCTGTATAAACCAAAACATTTTTTCCAAAAAAGACGTGAAGCCAACTAACAGTTCGAGCTGGTGACTTTCAGAAAGTCCTTCCTTCCTCTTCCAGAAGAGTTCTTAAGAGTAGAGGCAAGATTTCACCCAAAACAACTAAAAATGGTTCTTTGTGATGACGACAGCATGTGAGAAATATTGTAAATGACTGAAAGGTGGCAGAGGTTCAGGAAGCCACGTACTTTATGTGCCTACCTTTAAATCTGTGTGTCAGTCCATTTATGACAGTGGACTGACACGAGTCCTTAAAAATAGAAGAATGCTTAACCATTTTATGAACAGAGATCTTAAGTCTATAAGGAGTCCACTTGCATAATAAATAACCTTAGAGTCAAAGGTCATTTATGTGTACTGTAAGTACATAAGGAAGAAAATACTATCCAAAATTTTGTAGGTTTTTTCACTTTATAACTGCTTGCTAGTAGGCAGGAGCATCTGTAAGATTTGCAGACCTTGTTGGATCACAGATTAAAATGTGTGTAAAAATATTTGGATTTATGTCTGCTTAAGTACTAAAGCTGATCCCCCAGTATAGTATTACACACACAGCTACCTTTGTAACATGCACATTTATTTACCGGAATGTAAAGATCCAGAGACAGTATTACTTTGATTCTTAAGGCTGAGAAATATGTTGTGATGTTGCACTATAAATAAACAACAGGCCTCCCACTGAAAATATTGGCAGTAGAATTTCACCCTTTTTCACTTGAAGGACAGTCCAGTGTATCTGTAAAATGGGTATAATGATTATCACCTGCCTCATCGTGTTGCTTGGCTAAAATCTTTGGACAGAGTCCTGCAGATTTCCCCTGTACACAGGTATCCACAACTCCCATCCTATTATTAAGGACTGAGCCCCTGAGGTAGTGACTGTGTTGAGTCTTTGAGACCCTGAGAAATCAGCAGATGAGTATAGTATTATCATTATCATTAAAGCAAATAATTACAGCCTTGTTACAAAGTATATTTGAAAATCATTTTCAGTGGTTCTTCTAAACAGGTGCTTTATGCATCTTATTTTTCTGTAATATACTAGCCATTTGCCCAACTTTTGAGTCATGGGTGCTATAAATGTTCGTGTCAGTGAAGCTCCACCAAGAGAAACTACCAACTATCAGAGATTTGAGGTAGAAGAAGGACTATTCCGCTCATCTATTCTGACCTCCTGTTGTAACTCCTGCAATAAAGCTGTTTCTTTTTCTTTCCACCACATAAGCAAATGTTGTCAAACCCAACAGTTTCAGTATCAACAGAGTGATATTTATAGTGCAGTCTAGTTAAAGAAGCAGGAGGCCTGAATCAAATAAGACTGACACCAATTATCTTTAAAAATCCAAGTATGGCAAAATATACAAACGTCATAAAAACATTCTTATCTTGTCACAGAGAGGTGGAAGATGGTTCATTGCAACATGTGGTGCCAGTATTAGGGTTTCTAATGTCACACAGAAATCAATTTCTAAATTAAAAAAAAAAAACAACTAATTTCAGGTTTTAAAAAATCTGATAAGAGTTCTCCATCTGCCATGTGCCACAGTGGACAGCTGCTTCCTTTTGCATAGCTAAGATCAACCTGACCTTAGCCAGTCGGCCTGTGTAGGGTATACAGACATTGTTGAACATATTAGTGGAAAAGTATTAAGGCTTGGCAGAATTTTCTGTTCTTTGCCTTCTGTCTTTTGCTCTGATTAATACCTATCCCTTTCTATACTGTTCCTGTCTGTCTCATATTTCTTCTCTGTGGTAGATGCCTTTTAAGAGTAGCTTGATTCAGCTGTAGTTGACCTTTTATAGAGCAGTGCTGACTCACATCAAGTTTTTATAGGCCTGCTAGTTTCTGCACATATGCAGAGCAGGGGTCCTCTTTGACCTACAGGAGTTACGGAGAGAGAGGGAGATTTGGGGGGAGGAAGGTTTGGCGGGGAGTAGGGGGGTACTTTCTTTTGAAAGAGCAATGCTTTCTTAAAAAACAAAACAAACAAGCAAACAAACAAAAAAGCATTTTCTTTTTTAGGAGAAAGAAATCCTATGCAAATCCAAGAGTGGCAAATAATTAAACAACTACAACGTTACAATGAATGTAAACATGTCAAATATATTAAGACTGGTTTTAGCCCTAACAGAAAAATATTTTTGTGAAAGAGACTGGAAAACTTTTGCAGTTGAGCACCAAATCATCATCGTCAGTGGCAGCATCTGATTTGACATAGCCACAGCATCAAACACAAACACATGGCACCTCCAAAAAAGAAGCTCTCTTCTTTCTATTTTCCTGCCCTGCCTCCACCTTCCCTCCCTTCATTCCTCATTCTGCCATGCTTTCTTTCATATTCTTTTCACCATCCGTTTCTTTCCTTCTTCCTTATTTTCTCAGTTTCCTATGGCACTGCATTCATTTTCTTGAACATTTCTCTCACGTCTGCCCCTCTGTGGTTCTACTTATTCCTCCATAAATTTTTGCTTGTGCTTCTCCTACCCCTTCTGCGACGTTCATCCTTTTTTACCTTTTCCCTAGCCCTCATTCTCTTTACTGTAGTCACTCCTCGCACACATACTTTGTCCTACCACATGGCACAACTACATGTTGTCTCCAGATCAGATCATATCTGGCCTCTTTCCAAAGCCTCCCATTCATTTTGGCACTCTTGACAACAGTGGGAATGACACGGCTTCTTTACTGATTGCACTTGCAGCATTGCCCGAACTACGTGTCATCAAGTACGGTCCTGGGGCTAGAGTGCATTTACAGGCCTTCCTCCTCCAAAGAGATTTTCTTCTCTTTCCAACCTTTTCGTGAAACCAAGTGGACTAGTGCATAGCAGATACTCTACAGGCAAACTGGAAAATCATCGTAATCAAATTTCCTCTGATCTGTGGGTCAGATACATTATATGTGCAGAGAGGGAGTTGATACAGTCTAAAAATTCCTGATCTGAAAAACATATATTTGGCAGTGAAACTGTTAAAGTATACACCATACTTGCAGGGTCTTCAGGTGCTGAGTTCACCCTGTACATGTTTGTTTACCCAGCAAAACAGAAGCTGTGTGCAATAGAGTTGGAAAAGTCACAATATGTGGATGCAAATAACCATACAGGAAGAAATACACATCCTATAGAGGAAGAGAACAAATGATGACAGGCAGCTCAAGCTCTTGCTACACTTACTTATGATACATTTCTTTTCATGAGCTGGGGCTGAATGCAGGGTTCTGAGCAATACAAAGGAAACCACAAGTAGCTTTAATAATGATTATATGCTCCAGATGAAAGTTACAAATATGTAACACATGTATTCGTGGTATCTATTGCATTAATGCTCTGATTGTCTTTCTATCTATATACATATATAACCCAATACCACTGTATTGTATGATATACCTTTTGTCTTCATACGTAATGGATGGCACATGTCCCATTAGTGGGAAAAAATGCTAAACCATAAGTATGCTATGTGTGCTTGTTCTTAATGTAAGATTTATGATTTATTGATGGCTTTTATTTGCCCCTGTTCAAAACAATGACCACTGAACAGTGGACAGTACATAAAAATCCCCCCCCTTTCTTTTGCTTTCATGCATGAGAAATGATTGTACAAAGGGTCATGGTCCATCTTTAATTCATCCCTCTAACATGCTGATTGCACGACTTTCACTCAGGATTCCCCTATTTTGCATGTAGACGCTTTAACAAGTTTGTGTCTGCAGTTGTAGAACTTACAGCGTTGGCATTATGCAAATCTTGTTAAGGTTTTTTTTGTTTGCTTTTATTTTTTTTTCCTGTTGTAGTGATGTAGCCTGTCCTCAGAACAAGTATAATAAACTATGTGCATTGCAGGGGTATTCATGTGAGCATACTGAACTCGCAGTATTTATGTACACTGAGGTAAACAACTTCTAACTGTTCCATGTTTAGACTTCATCTCCTTTTTGGGTGTCCCTCCTGCTTCTCTGGTCTTTAATTTTGCAAGATTGGTTTTCAGGATCTGAGTAATAATAGCTAATTTAACAGGGAATCATTTTGTGTTTACGCGTATCTAATCTCTTCAGCTAATTAGCTCGACCTGTCTAACCTCCATGCAGATAACTCTGTGCGTTTGTTTTTAAAATGCATATAATTTTTTTTTTTTCAGGTTGTGGCTGTCAATTTTATTGCGCTCTTTTGGCAAGCAATAAATATACCTTACAATGACGAAAGACGGGCGGTATAGCCTCTGCTAGGTCTAAAGCAGATCCCTGCCTGTCAGACAAGTGTTATTTCCCCTTCGCTGCTGGTGTAGTTGGGTCGTGGGGTTTGGTTTTGGTTTGTGTTTTTTTTTTTTTTGCATCGCTTGAAACCCTGTTGCGGAGATCAGTAAGGCGCCGGGGAGGAGAGCGAGCCTCTCGGAAGGAAAACCGGGCAGTGCTTTCCGCACAGCGACATTCAAAGTTGGTGAGACATTAAAGACGTCGCTGTGAGGGGCGAGGGTGGCAGTAATGAATGCCTAATTGCCTGGGAGGGAAGGCGCCTTGTCTCCGCCAGGAAGAGCTCTCCGCACGGCAGCTGGTGCCGCTGGCACCGGGAGGGTGTGCAGCTCTCCGCGCCGCCTTTGGCTCCTCGCCTTGGCCCCCGGGGCGCGGAGCGGCGCGGAGCGGGCAGCGCCGTCCCGCCGGCTGGGGAGCGGAGCAGCGCGGAGCCGCCCGCTCTCTGCCGCCCACCCCCGGGTACCCTGCAGGGTTCCCCGGAGCCCCGCGGCCGGGGAGAGTGAGCAGGGGGCGGGCGGCCAGCCCTGTCGCCACCGCCAGCGACCGCGGCCCCGACAGCACCGGCCTCGGCTGCTGCTCGTGCTGTTGCTGTTATTGTTACTGTTGTTGATGAGAAGGATGTTATTAATTATTTTGGGGGGAGGGGGGGTGACGGGTTGTTTTCTGTTGTTTTTTTTTTCTTTCCAAAGCCACACTCCAGAGCTGGGGGTCTGGGCTGTTTTCCTGAAGAAGTGACCATTTGTAGCAGCACTGAGCCGGGGCGCTGCTTGGGGTTATTTTCGGCTAGGCATATCTCCAGTGGGAACGAGCCTGTTTACGACGGGGTGGGGATAGGATGCCCCCCACACACACTCCCTGGGAAGACAGACTCGTGGGCGACAGAGTTATCCCGCAGCCCCGCACTCCCCCCCCTTCTCCCGGCGGTGTGTCCCCCGACGTGGGCCGGGCCCCTTTGGGGCAGCGCGGGGCCGGTCTCCCCTCCCAGCGCTGCACACCACCACCCCAGCCCCCCACGGCCCGCAGGGAGAACGAAAGGGCCCGATCCTCCCCAGCGACACGGCCGCCAGAGTGGGGACTGTGGAAAGCGGGCCTTAAACTCCCTCCTTGCCCAGAGATTTCTGTTCACCCCGGAGACAAAATCGCCGCTGTATTTCCTGTCCTCGAACACTTCCTGACACAGGGAAGATAACAAAGGGGAAAGTTTAAAGCAATAAATATCCCCGACCCGCCTCGCCCTCTGTGTGCGCCCGCGTCCGCCGCTGCTGAGGCCAAGTGGCACTCGGATGAGGAGAAATGGGGCTTTTCCAGTACTGTTCCGGACGGCTCGGACCGCGCTCTGCCACCTTCTTAACATCTTTAGGGGGATTTTCCTCCCCGCAGAATTTTTGGGGAGTTTATTTTCCGCCAGCTGCCAAAGACCTGGCTCCCCTGCCTGCACTCCCCGTTGCAGTGTGCCCGTTTCTGACCGGATTAAAGCGGGGCCGGTGCCGCTGGCCAGCCCTGTGACAGAGTTAGTGCACTCGGAGAAGGCTCTGCGAGGGAAAGGATGCCTGTTTGTTTGTTTGTTTGTTTTTAAGCGGTAGCGCGATTTAATAAGCCAAATTTTATTATTAAAGCCACGAGGGTTTCCTCGGCGCGCAGAAGCCCACTGTCAGGTTTTCTTGTGTTTTGATAGATTTAGTGCTGTTACGGTACACTTCTGGCTTACATGCAGTAGCTAAGTAGCTAAGACTTGAAGATTAAAGATCGCACACCTCTAGATGAGCCAAAGCCTACACCTCGGAGCAGCTAATACATTTCGTGATTGATTTCCCCGCTGCGTTGTTTCCCGTTTCAGCCTTGTGCGAGCCCCTTTCCCCTCTCGGCACATCGCACAGGCTCAGCCCTAGTGCCCTCGCCACATCCTGCAAGGCAGCGAGGGGAAATCTGAACCTCTGGGAGCCCAAACCCAGACTCTTCTTGCAAAGCATCTTTCTGGCCCAAAGCGCCTCAAGAAAAGTTCTAAGGCGGAGCTGACCGAAGGAGCCCATCTGCCTGCCCGAGTGCCGAGGCTCCGCTGAGTCACCGCGATGCAGTGGGACAAAAAGAGACCCCCCGACCGGAGTCGGAGTCGGAGTCGGAGTCGCTCTGTGTGGGGGGGGACCTCGCCACCTCCCGAGGCCGGGTCCCCGGATCTGAGCCCCGGCACGGTGACCGCCAGGGGACCCGGCGGGGCGGGGGGGAGCCGGATGCTGCCCCCTTAGCACCAGGAGCTCGACCGCCGCAGCCCGGCACTGCCCCGGCCCTGGCTGGCAAGGGCACCTCAGCCAGACACTAATACCGCCTCCCTTCCGAAACCAGCAATACCTCTTCAATCCTTTCCCAGAGCTGATTTTTTTTCTCTCCCTTTTTTACCCCCCTGGAAAGCCGTCCTAGTTTTCGCCACAGGGCAAACGCAGGACCGAATACGTAGCTCTTCTTTACGGGATAGAGAGGGTTAACCGCTGCTATCGGTTTGGGGTTTGGTTTGTTTTTTTTTATCCCCCCTTCCCTTCTCTCGAATGCATATAATCTTATTTGAGCCCCTCAGCGTGATGAAAGCTATTGATTGCTGTGTAGAGACACTGACTTTTAGCAGGCTCTTCCAGCCCCCTCCCCAAAAGTAAATAAATAAGAAAAGGGGAAAAAGAAAACAAACCAAACCAAAACAAACCAACAAACCAAAACAACAACAAGGAAAAAATAAAATTAACATATGTTTTCGGAAGTGTCTCAAATATGTACAAATCCCGTTTTATGTCTTCCCGTTCACGTGTATATTGATATCATAAAAGAGAAATCCTTCGGCAGGGTTTTTCTCTAAATACTTTATTCATTGAAAGTGGCAGTTCCACTCATTATTCCACTCCCTTAAACCCGATTCTGATGCTGGCTAAATATAGAGCTTCACCTTCCTGGGAACGCGAATCGAATACACAGTAAGCAAATCAGTAGCACCGGAGGGGGAAAAAAACCTTGATCAAAGCCCTCCTTTTCTTCCCAATCCTGGTTTGTTGGGGCGGAGACAGGTTTCTCGCTTATTGCACATCATTTGAAAAGATCAAGCTTAAAATGCAAGCACGTCTCCCAGAAGTAGTAGTTAAAACCCCAGAAGTTAGGGGGTGGGGGTTAATAGAATTAAAACCAGATTGAATTATTTTCAAACAAAGGTGTAACGGTGGAAAATAAGATGCATTATTTCAGAACTGGGAGGAGGTGTATTTTAATCAGGTCAAATTTTTAAAAGAAATACAAACATCCATGGGGAAAAATGCATAGGACGGAGTACGGAAAAGCACCTTTCTCGTTTCAGTCTCTCTTATAAAATCCGCGGATTTATTTTTTTTCAGTCATTAGCATGACTTTTTTTTTTTTTTTAAATTACTCGGATCTTTTGCCAGCTCGCAGCCCGCGAGGTCATCCGTGGCGGGGCGGAGGGGATTCTCGGCGTGCCCCGGTCGGGGGGAGAGCATGGTGTTTGCAGAGTACCAGCCTCAAAGGCACAAAAAGGTTCGAAACGCGCCCACCGCGCGGGGCCGCGGTCGATCGCCCCTCGGCCAGCAGAGGTCGCCCGCCGCCCCGCCCGCGCGCTGCCTGCGCGCTCCGGCGCGGAAAGTGGCCGGCTGGGGACCCGGTGGGGAACGGTCCCCCGCGGAGGGCCACCGCGGGNCAGCGGTGCTCCCCCGGCCCGGCCCGGCGGCACACATGGTCAACGCCGAAGTCCGAGTCGATTGAAGTGAAATTGGCCATTACTAAAGGTTTGCCCCAAACACGTGCCAACCTCTCCGAAGCTGCCAGCATCAGCAGTAGTTCCTGATAATTGCTTTCTGGTTTACTCAGCTAGCACACAGAATTATAAAGTATACGTATACCTAGTCTCTTTTTTGTATATGTATGTACATAAACACTCACACATATATGTATATGACCGGTTTCTTGGGTGTAGAAGTGATCACCTATCAGAGTTGCATTTCCCACTGTTTATTTAAACGTCGAATATGTAAAGTAACCGTGTGTGTGTGTGTTTACAACCGTATCTTTACCTCCTGACACTATCTTGAGATCACTTCAAGACAGCTTAGTTATCTCCACAAGTGGCAACGTTGGGTCCCACTTCTTGTTTGAAATAAAGCTGGAGGGTGTGTTTGCTCCCTCAGCTTCGGAAAGGAAAACATCTTGCAAACTAAGTTTGGACTCCGAGGAGGTCCGTTGTTTAGTAACTGTCTCATCAGCAAATGCGAGTTTCAGAACTTTTTCTTGGATGTTTCATTGCAACCAGATTTCCCCACGCGAAGATATTCCGCCTGAATACGGCTTTGCCTCTCTTTCACCCAAACTCCGTTGCCTTTTAAAAAAAAATAGGACTTTGAAAAAAATATATTTTCCTGACGAGTAGTGATTGGAGGGCACTTATACACTACGTTGATGAGGGCGGTGTAATAGCCCATATGGAATAGAACACGAAATGGGATTTAAACAAATTCAAAGGGAACGTTTAATATGGGGGGGGCATTCAGAAGGGTTTGGGGGAGAACACGCTCGGGAGCGGGTACCGTTTCGAGCACAGACTAAAGGCATGGCACCGTGTCGCCCAAGCGCAGCCTGCCCTTTCAAAAACACACACAAAGAAATCCGTGCCCACGGGAAAGTTGCGTTTCGCCTGGTTTGGGAAGCTTTCAAATAAGAGTGGCGGCTTGGAGCCCGCAGCCCCGCGGGGGCGGGTGCCCGGCGGGGCGGGCTGCGGGGCGCCGTGCGCGGGCACCGCACAGCAAGGCACCCGCCCGCGGCTCTCGGGTCCGGGCTTCTCTCGTCGCCTCCGGCTAGCAGCGCCGCAGAGCAGCGCGAACGGCGGAGTCCGCGTCTTCTCCCTC
>VWZL01000362.1:170527-184285 GCA_013396915.1 Stercorarius parasiticus
AGAGCGTGGTACTGACGTACCCCAGGTTTGCCGTGCAGTGGATATACGATCCAGTTAAGGTCAGGCAGAAAAAAAAACAGCCTGGATGCGACATAGAAAGGCAGCGTGATTAACCGTTTCTTGTGCCGAGCCGTCCATCGCAGCCGAGATATCCTGCTCGTGTTTAAGAAAGCTTGCGGAGGAGGGGGTATGCCTTGAGAGAAACGGGATTAAAGGGAAAGAAAGTAAACTTCCACCGTGAAAAATGCAGCGAGTAGAAATAGGCTGACCTAGAGGTAGAATAGAGCAAGACATTCACAGCAGATTAACAAAGCAAATACAAGCGACTGTACAGATAAGATAGAAAGCAGTTTATTGACTCTGCGCTTATATACAATAAAGTTAACCTAGCTCATTAACATCTTTTGCTGGGCTGTTTACAGAATATCCAGGGGATGACAGGAACTCCGATGGTGGCTGCTAGTCCGGAGAGACATGATGGTGGTTTACAGGCGAACCCGGTGGAGGTACAGAGTTACCAGCCGCCCTGGAAAGTACTGAGTGACTTCGCGTTGCAGAGTGACATCGACCAACCTGCTTTTCAGCAACTAGTAAGTGTCGATTCCCAGCCGGCCCAGGCCAGCCTGTACCCGGGGCAGAGCAATGCGGGATTCCCTCCACGGGCCGTATGCCCTCACAGCGCCGTGTTTTCATGAAATTGCAAGGTGGGCATGATAGCACTCTCTATATGCGGCGAATTGAAGTGGTTTAATAGGGCTTGAGGCAAAATACGACCTCAGCGCACAGCAGAGCTCTTGCCGAGTGGAGCAGGCGACGTGTAAGGCCCGACCCAGGTCTGAGATTAACTCAGCTCACATCCTGCTGAAAACCGAAAGCACCTCTACCCAGAGAACTAAAACATTCTTCACGTGTCATTTAATTCTATGCACATTTGTGAAAGCAGTTTCTAAAATTCGCTCCTCCCCCCCCTTCAGGCCAATTTTGCTTTTATGCGATAGGATGGATTTAAAATATATGATTGCAGTGCCAGCCCATGACCTTGTTTTGTCACACAAACATGAATAGTTTAATTCCATTTTTGAAGCCCTTGTTTTAAGAATGTGCCTCTAGATATAACTTCATATATATATTTATATACACACAAATATATACACACAAATATACACACATATATATAGCTTACATTAAACATTGTGCTTTGGAAAGGGAATTGCTAGTACATATTCACGTGAAAAATTCAACAGTATAATAAACTGCCTTAAGCGGAAAGAAAACAGACCTTTTAGAATAAATTCTGCTCTTAACTCACTTCCTTATGCCTACGTCATTTGGCAGCTCATATGGGACCATATCATCTACAATTCTTAGGCCGAACAAGGTGAATTAAGGACAGAAGTTCAGCCTTAACTCAATTTCCTGGCCTAACTGTGTTAAAACCAGATCTTTAAAATAATAAGGTATGTTGTGTATGGTTTTGTAGTGATTCAAAATAGTACTTAATGATGAAAAATTAACATATAGACCCTTTTTTGATCCCTTGGGCATTTTTTTTTACATGAAGCAATGGAAGATGAAGGTTTGTAGCCATGTCTAGAATTGTTTTCAGACCTTTTCAGTTTAGTATCATGCTCTCTTGCAGGATCCCTTTTCTTTTGCCCAGTGGCAGGCTGCAGCGTATTTCCCTCCCTCGGCACACTGTGCTTGCTCGGGAAGCTGTAGCACAGCAGCAGGGCTGTTTGCATCATCTTACCTTTAGATCAACCACTGGTTTTCCTGCTTTAATCAAGCTGTCAAACAGACACAACAAAAACTGATCTCCTTCGGCTGCCTTGCTTATTGTGCCTTAACAGAATAGAAGACTTTAAAAACCTTTGATGCAGTGAGTTTTTGTATGGAGTAGTTCTAAAAAAAAAAAAAAAAAAGGTAGGATGGAAGATAGATAGCCCAAATACACACATGCATATAAGTAGATAGGTCATTAGATAGATGAATATTGATAGATAATGGACATAATGTCTGATACTGAAAAGAGTTAAAGAACAGTGGATGGAACAGACAGTTCATCGACTGTTCAAGGCACATCTTTAATCTAGAAAGGGCCTTAATCACAGGATCGGCCAGCTAAATACGTGCCAAAGAAATGCTTTTGGATTAGCAAAGCTCCACCCTTCAAATAATGCCCTTTCCCAACGCTGCTCCTAAACTAACGGGAGCCGCGGGACACGTTAGGATGAAGTGTGACCTTTTTTATCAAACAGACTCTCGTTAAAAAGAGATAGCACCCGCTTCAAATCACAAATGAAAGAGAATGGCTTGTTTCAAATGCCTTCTGCTCCTGGATGCTCCTTTCAGGTTTATTTTAGTATGTGCACAAAAGGGGAAAAAAGTAACCTTGCAGTTTTGTGTCAAAAAAACACATGCACTCTTAAATAATTGACTAGAACATCCTGTTGGGATTGCCACTCTTGCAAGACAGGGAAGAAGGCCTCATTAACAAGTTTGTTTGTTTATTTGCTTTATTTTTCAGTCTTTTTTCTTTTTTTTGAGGTTTTTTTTTTTAACCTGCTTTTTTTGTCAGGGATTTGGCCAAAGACCTGAAGAAGATTCCTGTGAAGTCAATGGGGAAGCTAAACAAAGCAACAAACAGTGACACAGCCTCTCGTGGAGATGTATCAGGCCGTTTGGCTGCATGCCTGTGTATTAATTTTTGCAATCATCTTTGCCTTTGCCTGCTATTTTTCTTCAATTGTTACAGTTGTAACAACACTTCTTATTACTATTTTTCTTCTTCTTTTTTTTTTTTCTTTTTTGGCAGGTTAATTTTTCAGAAGGAGGACCTGGTTCCAATTCTACTGGAAGTGAAGTAGCATCAATGTCCTCTCAGCTGCCAGATACGCCCAACAGCATGGTAGCCAGTCCTATTGAGGCATGAGGAACATTCATTCAGATTTCTGTTGTCGTTGTTTCTGCCCTTACCCTCACCCCTGCTGGAGAAAATGGGAAAGTGATCGCGTTGGGACTCCAAAATTTAGGGGGGAAAAGTATTTAACAACCCTGTAATGAACCTAGCAAGAACCACTCCACTAAACGAACGGAGTCATGTTTGAAAAGACAAGGTAATATGGTAGCAACACTGTGAAGACAATCATGGGATCCTACTAGAATAAACACTAAAAAAAAAAAAANAAGAAACCCCGCGCTATTCAATGATCAGAGGAGGATCGAAAAGACGTTTTCAAAACGTAAAGGATTTGTACTCGTGGATCTCAAAAAAAAAAAAAAAGAAAAAATCTTTTGACTGCACATCTTAGAAAGAAACCAAGGTAGAGGGTCTTTCTACCCAGTCCCTCCCAATCTGAATGGTGCTGTTTCTATATTGGTGATTGCCTTGCCAAAAGGAGCTCCAGTAGGTTTTCCATCATCAGGAAAGAGACGATTTAGTCCTGCATTGTTGAAAGATTCATTGCAGGAAGGTGGAGCTGCATTGGTTTGCAATGTTGTTTTTAGTTGACTCTTAACAAGGGGATATTTCCTGGGTCTCTTCCAGCATGTACTGTAGCGCGGTTTTGGTTTTGTTTGGTTGAGATCCAGTCTCTATTAAGTCTGAAGCGATTAAAAATAGGTTTTTGAATTCATCTTTAAAAACCAATTTATAAAAGCATTGCAACAAGGTATACCTCTATTTTGCCACAAAGCGTCTCGGGATTGTGTTTGAAATGTGTCCGTCCAAGAACCTTCCCCTCCCCCAAAGATGTGTATAGTCATTGGTTAAAAAGACTGTTTCTCTCTCTCTCTCTCTCTCTCTCTCTTTCTCTCTCTCTCTTTCTCTCTCAATAAAGAGAAAAAAGTTTAAAAAAAAAAGCAAAAGGAAAAAGAAAAAAAAAAACACTTTTTTTGTTTGCTCTTGCATTGCAAAATTATAAAGTAATTTATTATTTATTATCGGAAGACTTGCCACTTTTCATGTCATTTGACTTTTTTTGTTTGCTGAAGTAAAAAAAAAAAAAGAAAAAAAGAAAAAAAGAAAAAAAGAAAAGGTTGTACCGTGGTCTTTGAATTATATGTCTAATTCTATGTGGTTTTTGTCTTTTTTTTTCTTAAATATTATGTGAAATAAAAGCGCCATATGTAGAATTATTATATCTTCAGGACTATTTCACTAAATAAGCGTTTGGAATAGAGAAAATAATAATAATATTAATATTAAATAATGAACAAAGTTCCCTCTTTTTAATATTTACAAGTTAGCAGCTAAAATACCTGAAATAAAATATTGCATGCAAAGCAGGTCGTTAGTGAATAAAAGGAGTGTGATATTTTATTGCAAGTATTAACGACCAGCTTGTAAATTTCCATTTCAACAACTGTATCAGGGCTAGTTGGATGCCTTAGCTTTCAATCGATAACGTTAGAAAGTCTCTTGTTGCCCCCCATCCCTTGCCCTTAAAAGTGATATTACTCTAGGCATGATCTGACATAACGTTAAGACATCTAAAGAACTGGGAGCTCAGGCTTTTTGCTGAGTTCTATTATTTTTTAAAAATAATAAAAAGAAAGTGCTGTATACCAAAGCCTCGTTGTTGAGATTGTTGAAGTGACCTGTATTTTAAGTATAAGCTCCTGATAAAAGGGACGCTTTTTGCTTAACAAGTCAAGTATGACCATTATTTATCAGTGTCTGCTGTCAAAACGCTTGAAAAATGCTGCAGGAGAAAAATTTTGAGGGGATATTGCTGTGAAATTGCACGAATAGTGTTCCTTATTTTCTGTCGACTTCCCTCTCTTCACTCCCTCTTTTCTTCCTTTTTTAATTTGCGGGGGAGAGGGTGGTGAAAGCTAGAAATGTGGGCGATTTCTTGGGGAAAAGTAGAAAGAAGAAAAAACCCAAACCCGTAGGAAAGGGTTGGTTTTGCTCCAGTCCAAGTGCTCCCTATGCTCCCCGCCAGCACAAGACAAAGGCTGGTTTTAAAAAAACCTTAACAACTGGAATATACAGAGATTTTTAGTCTGACAAAGACTAAAAACTGCATGACGGTTACTCCTAACCCTAATGTTTTCTTAACATCACCTTCTTTTCCTTCCCTCCTCACCATCTCAGCCCACCCTGAATAAGCTCAGCTATAGAGACAAACCATTTCGACAGTACAGAGAAAATATTATTAATAATAATAATAATAATAATAAAAGGTTAAAAGTCTAATACAAGGATTTCAATCATCCTGATTAGAAACTGGATTCATTTTGTATGCTCAAGTGTAATACATTTTTGAGTACTTGATAAATATTTAAATAAATATGAAATCTACCTTAAACTGTGTGATCAGTAACCCTTGTGTTTTCATGCAGGATCGGAGGCTTGGTACGACGCTTCGGGGGGCGGGAGGGAGAAAGGGNGGAGACCGAGTACTCCGACTCGGGGGGGGGTCTTTAGTTGGCGCTGAGAACCTGTAAGGTCAGGGAAATACGGGGGCCTTTGCGTCCGCCTTTTATCGCCCGGCAGCTAACGCGTAGGTAGGCAGCACGGCCACGCCGCGGGGAGAGGCGCAGAGTTACGCCGGGGCGGCGGTGACCCCGCGGGAGAGCAACCTGCGCGCAGGGGCGTTCCTGAGAGCCCTCCCCAACCTTCGGGCCGGTGAAGGTCTGTCGTTTCCAAGGGTCACGCAGGAGGGAAAGGCGAGTTTTGGCTGCCGATCCTTGCGAGCGAGAAGCCCACCCCCGCCAGCCCTGCGCGGAGCCGGGGCTGCGCTGCGTGGCGCCCCGTGGTCCCGGCGCGCCCTCCCGCCGGCTGAGGTTGCAGTGGAGATAAGCGGCCCGCCGGGAGGCAAGGGTTTGGGTTTGGGCTGCGGAGGGAGCGTCTTGCTCCTGGAAACACACACGGCAGCGTGCTGTGTGAGGGCTGCATCCGCGATCTGACCCCTCGGTTCCGAGGCGGGTTGCGGGCAGGAGCCCCACCGGGGATGTGCCCGCACACACACCTACCGCCGGGATCCTACCTGCACCCCCGCGGGGGCCTGAGCCCCCTCGGAAGGTTCGGGGGGTGGCTGTGGTCGCTGCTGCGGGTTTAGGGATCGCCGCGTCCCCGCGGCCTCCTCCACCCCTCTCCGGCAGACCCCTCTGCGCAGAGCTGCAGACCCGGGCTCACCCCGCAGCCTCCCCCCTCCAAATTTCAGTTAAAAAAAACTCGTCTTATTTTAAGATTATTTCTTTTTGCGTGGCGGAAGGGGCTCTTTTATGGCCTTTGGTTCCCTTTGCCATTTCATATATTTGTGGTGTATTTCTTCCCTCCCCCAAACCTTTGAGTATTATCCGTTGTGAAGCAAATAGAGACAAACTTTCGAGCGGACCGTCCTAGTGCCTTCAGGAGAGCACCCTTCCTGAGCTCGGCCAGCAGGATTCGTGCAAGCAAGAGAAAACATCCTCTTTGTGAAATGCGTGTCCGTATGGTGCTCTGTGCAGGTTCCTGCTCTGGTTTTCAGATATGGGCGAGGGCGACAATTAGCAATCCCAGATCCGCCGGTTTTCTTCTTGCTGCAGCCTCTCTTAATAGTGTCAAATAAGGTCTGTTACAGCCTGCTGTAATTTCTCTGAGAATGTTGTTTGCACACACAGAGGCCAATATTCAAACTCTTCTCATTTCAATATTTGTACCAGGTTAATTAACTCTCAGCATCTCCAGCCAAGGTAGCAGTGAGACACACAAGCCGGGGACGTGAATTCCAGCGTTGAGATCAGTCGAACATCTCAACAGTAAGTGTTTGCCTTTATATACATAGGTATACATACATACTTAACATATCCACGTTGAGTCACCCAAAAATGGGCAGCGGGGAAGGTATGAGAGCCCCCCAGGCGGTGCTGGCTCTCGGGCCGCCGCAGCCCCAGCGCAGCGCCCGGGACGGAGCCGGAGCGGGTTGCGGGTCCGCCGTGCCGCGCGGGTTTCACGGGCACCGAGCCGCCCTCACCCCCTCTGCAAGCCCGAAACGCCGACAGCGTTTTACGGTGCGAGGTGCCGTAGCTGGGGGCTTTGCGTGCTTCAGCGAAGCTGTAAGTAGTTAATAAAGGGGCTGGAAAGAGATCCTGTTTACTGATTGTTCCTGATTGTTGTTTTCTTGATAACAGAGCAAGCCACTGAATGACTGTTTGAGCTCAGGCGCCACAAACATAAACTTAACAGCTCCCAGTGTGCCGGCCCTGCTGGAGGATCACTCCTCACCTCCTGGGACTTGTGAAGTGCAGGCGGAGAAGGCAGCTCCCAAGGAGCCAGGCACCACGGGGGCGGGGGAGGCTCGCCTCGATGGCCGAGCTTTCCATATTGCACGGTATCTGCCGTCATTAGCCAGCGGAAAGGGGTCAAAAATTAATGGGTGCCTCTCCCCGAGCCCGCTGCCCGTGCCGGGCAGGCTCTATGCGCCGCTCTTCGCAGCATCTCAGATGAGAGATGCGCCTTTTTACATCAGGCTGCTGTTTTGTTTGAATGTCGTCGAATTTTTCTTGCGGCGGGGAAGTGCCACCAGCCAGCGCCCCGGGCTCGTCCGGGGCCGGGGAGGGAGGGAGGGAGGGCGGCAGCGGCAGGGAGGGCGCGCGGCCCCGCGGTCTCCCTGCTCTCCGGGGACCGGTAGCAGCGGGGCAGCAACTCGGCCGGGCGGCACCCTCCGCCACGGCGGCAGATGGATTAATTACCTTCAGCCCTGGCTTTCTCCGGGGGTGTGTGGCGGGGGGAGAGAAAGGAGGAAGGCTGCAAAACAGGATTTTTGCGTTTTGTTTTGGTTTTTTTTTGTTTTGTTTTGTTTTCTCCTGGCAGACAAAATAGGGTCAAGGTGTGTTTGTCGGGGAGAGAGAGAGAGGGCGGAAAAGTTTTCCAGAAATAAGTGACACGAACGAAAGCAGAGCTTGGCTCCTATGTCCCGTCCGACCTTGGGCGGCAGTGGGAAGAGGAAAATAGGGTGTTACTGTGGCTTTTCTTTAGGAGGGCTGTTCAGGTCGGTAGATCTCCAAGGCTAATCCAAACAACCCGTTTGACTTGTGAGGTCCGGAGTCTAGACAGAGCTGGTGGCTCGGCGGCTCCTTATCTGGTTTTGGAATCAGCCAAAAGAGACTTTTCTTAATGTCCACAGCAGCACTGGGATCTGCCGGGGCCGGGGCGCCACCGCACCTCGCAGACAGGACAACAAATACACCCACCACCTGGAGGCTTTACAGCCCGCTTTGTTGTTCCCGGGCCGTCGCGGCCCTGCCTTGTCCCCCCCCGCCGCCCCCCCTTGCTGCCTCCCCTCGCTCCGGCGGGCTGCTCAGTAAAACCTACACCACGTTGCAAAACGTACACTCCGCTGCTTACCACCGCAGCTGCCCCTGTCGCCCCCCGGGCACCGAAGGGCCACCTCTGGGGCAGGATGTGGCAGTGGGCACTCGAGCCCTTCTGGGGTCAGGAGCCCTGCTTACCCCCCCACCTCCCCCGCGTCTGTGTATGCATGTGTGTGTGTTTGCCGCTACTGGTATTTATTTTTTTTTCCAGTTGAAGTTTTACAGAGAATGGGAAAAAATATCCAAACTCGCTCTTGTTCACCAACATTAAGGAATGATCGAAGGAAATCAATTAAGAGAGAGGAAGTCAGTTTAGATAAAAGATCTTCTTTGGGAGTAGAAAATTGCCTTCTGTATTAGTCCCTTTATGCTGGCTTTGTGGATATTGCAAGCTGTAAAGCTTGTTTGAGGCGGTTGGGATCAATAAAAGCATTTAACTCAATAGCAAGCAGCATTTTGGAAAGTAGGGAGAAAGAGGCGTCTTTTAGTTGGATGTCACTCTTTTCTATTTATTCATCTGTTTTCTTTAGCCTTCAGATTCTCCCGATATGTTGGGCAGCTGCGCGGTGGGTTTCCAGGTTTCTGAACGGTGTATGAGCCTGTCCGGCATCTCTGCTGTGTCTCTGCAGTAGCTCAAAACGGTTTGCTGTGAATCTGTGTGATTCCCCTCCAAACTCTGTGCTGCTTCTCAGTGCGGTTTAGTTCAGGGCCATGATATCCCATTTTGGAAGAAAGCAAGCTGATTGCTGTAACTACGATGCACTGATATGCTATTTGCGGCAGATATTGTAATTGAGTCTGCTAATCTGGAATTATGAAATTTGCCAGTGGGTAGGACTCTTTCTCTTGCAGTTTAGAAGGTTTGTGGATAAGTACTGTTTTCTAGATTTAGTAGTTGCAAATTTCCTCATGTACAGAGCAATTATATTGCAAAGCTTTTGTAATAATTTTCCATTAAACCCATTTAAACCGTTTTAAACTCCACAAAACTCAGGGAATGCAGGATCAAGAGAGCAACATTTACCCAGAAAAGGAATCTTAACCATGATCCTGGTACTCCTTTTTTTTTTTTCTCATGGGTAAAACTTTGTGTTTATTTTTAACTGTCACAAATACAAGGTGTTGTTTGAAAAGTGTTAAACTTAGCAGGTATATAGAGATAATACTGACGTGTCACTGTGCATGATAAAGTAAAATATGGTGGGAATTAACTTGAAAAGTTTATGAAGGTTTTAACTACAGCCCATAAATTAACCTTTTTTTACAAAGATACGATGATATGTAGAAGATCTTACAATATATATGTCACTTAAAAAATACTCCAATATTTGGGGTCCAAACATTTTTTCCCCAATGTGAAGACACAAACTGAGGTCCTACTCATCGAAGAGCTTACTGTAAGTAATCTGAAGTAATTAATATTAGACCACTCTAGTGAATCATGAATTGCAGGAGCAAACTTTCTAGTTTACACAGGGCCTTCTGTGAAGGTAGTGAAAGATTTGCTGCTAACCTCTAGTGAAGCAGGAATGTGTGGCTCTGAAGGCTCAAGTCCAGTTCTCACTGCAGTTAGTAGCAAAAATCCTCTAGACATGTGGGTATAAAATCAGTGCTGTGATTTTGTAGGGAAAAAAGCAATTTCCTTCTCACCACCCTAATTTTTTTCTGTATTTGACCTTAAGTGGCTGCATAATTTTCTATTATAAGAGAAAAATCCTCCTAAGCTGTCAGTGGTAATGAGAAACAGGACCCAATAGCTCATCTGAATGTACAGAATATTATAAAATAAACAGCCACTCCCTGTCTCACTTACTGCCATATAAAGGAAACTTCGTATGTTGTGAATTTTCGGGCAGGAGACTACATACAAATTACTTACATTATATTTTACAGCGGAGAACTCTTAGCAAAACTTAACATTATTACCCCCACACCAGCTCTGAAGTTCTAATTTATATGTATTTCACTTTCATGATACGAAGCAAGAAAGGTTTTGCAGGATTTGACCCTACCAGTGGGACCCAAATTCAGGCTTATTCTGAGCCAGGCAGCTGCCAAATTTGCTGTTGCAGAATGATCCCAAACTTCATACACAGCATGGGATTTCAGGTGTGCTAAAGATGCAGGGTTTTCTTTATTGAAAATTAATTGATAGTAAATGTATTTTTTTACTTTACTCAGATTCTTTTCTGCAGTAAGAATTTAATAATTTTAGCATTTGAAAGGCTAGAGCTTTTTTAGTTATTCAAGTAACTTGTTCAGGGTTGGGTCTTTTCTGTCTGAAAACCCTGGATAGTTTTGATAATTAAGTCAGGATGAGCAGGACTGAGCACTTAGTGGGCAGACACCTCAAATTGTTGTATCACTTTAAATGAAAAGTGTTTTAGTCCAGTATCCATTCCAGATCTTAGTAGTTTACTGGTTAGTATAAACTGGGGAAACAGATATCTCCCAGTGTTCATACAGGAGCAGTATATTCAAGACATTAGACATGTCTTCATTGCATCTTTTAAATGCTAGTTTTTTAAATCTCTGTTCTTATAGTTCACTGTTTTTCTTTTAATTAATGAGTTTTCAAGGCATCTTTGCTTGTTATTCCAGTAAGTATAGCTGTTTTATGCCCTGATCTTACCTTTTTTTTCTGAGTAAAGCCCCAATGGACTATTAAGAGTCATGTGTCCTCAAATCAGTTGAGCCCATCCAGTTTCGAAGTCAGTGATCTCTGTCAATTACATAATGGCAAAGGCAAGAACATTTAGATTTTTGCAATGACCACCACATATCATATTTCTTTGTGCTAACAATACTATTATGAGGTACTTCAGAGCAGAAGAATTGGTCATTAAAGTAGTGAAGTGAACTTTCAACATTTGGGATCTTGGTTCCGCAGTACGTTGGCTCTTCAAAACTGATTACATTAGGGATATGTGTTTGTAGTTTTATTATAACTTACTCAATCATTATCACAGAAAAAAACCTGAAAGCCACAAGATTAAGAAAGACAGATACCACTTCTTACAACTGTCATGTCAAAATTATTCTTTGTCAGTTTGCCATTTTTACTGGTGAATATTTTGTTTATAAAAAGACATTTATTTCTGCAGGGATTCATTTGAGGGTGCTTATGGCTGTTCCATGGTTCTGCAGTACCTAACACAATGGGCCGGGCTCCTCACAGATCCTTAGGGCAATGCTGTAACCAACGTGGTCAGTAATAGTAAATAAAAGAATATGATGATTGTAGTACAAGTCTACAGCAATAACTGGCTAATATAGACGTAAAGACTTGTGTCTTATAGAAGCTAAATTCCTGCAAAATAATTTTTCAACACGGCTTTTATTCCTGTTTCTATGGCAAAATTGTTGCTAACTTCCACAGGAGAATTTGGTCTCTTCATTCAGTAAGTACCTCAAAGGAAAAATGGGAATTAAGAATGAAATAGCATGACGGGTAGCAGCATTTCAATTAGCAGTACAAGTTTTATGCTGCAAGGACTGAGTCTGGATGGAAAAAAACGTGAAAACTGAAAGTTTTGTACCACAGGATCAAACGTGTGTCTGACTATTACGGTCACTAAAACAGTATGTTCATTCTTTAGAGTTTTATGTGCCTTCAACTATTTAGCAAGATAACTCTATACCTTATATTGCAGAAAGTATTTTTAGTTTTCAAATACATTTGAATATACTGCTGGATCAAGGCAGTCATTAAAGCAGCTGTTGATCAAGTAGAGAATGCAAAAATTTAACCAGTTAATGCTCAGTTAAGGATGGTGAGTTATCTGCTCCAATTCTTAATCATCTCTTTTAGTCAGGTGGCATTAATCTGAGTTGCTCTTTAGTTAATGACTGTCCTATAGGTTTTTTTTTTATATTGTCAGATATTGCTTATTTGCGGATGAAAGTGAATAGAGCCAGGGGAGGTATGGACTTTTATGAAGGTGGGGTCTGAAAGGAGTAAATAATTAGTGCTTCCAGTTAGGTCAGTGAAACTCCCAGGGGCAGTAGAGTGGTAAATGCGATTGTGAGAGCACCTTGGAAGAGAGACAGGGAGGATGAAGGCAGTTCACGTCTACCTGTGACATGACACAGAGCCTGTGACACCCCAATAAGGCTCTCTGGTATTGAAGACCTTGTTTCACGGCACAGCCCAGCCTCGTGTGGGCTCATGAAGAGGCTCACGGCTCACAGGAGGCAGCAGAGCTCCTCTGGAAAAGACAGTTTGCCACCTCTTTGACAGAGGCTGAGGAGTCCCTGGCGGGGATGGTTAGACAGGTACTCTCTTCCTAAGAGGGATGCTGAAAAACATCATGGCAGAATAGTTCCCAAAGCATAGAGCTGCCTCAGATTCACATCTGCACAGGAAGAGGCACTGATCACAACGAGAGCTGATCTCTCGATGATGGATAGCAATCAGGCGTCTCCGATGAGCTTCCTCGTGCCTTTGTTATAGTTGAAATGAAGTATTGGTAGCTGGTCTGCAGAGCTTACAGGGGAGACTCAGGCTTGTGTTTCAGTCACGGCTTTCTCCCTCTCTGCGAAAGCCCCTCCAGAGTGGTTGCAGGGAGGCCGGGGCTGGGAGCTGAAACTTGCCTGTTCTCAGGAGCGTGGCTGCCGGCCCTTGCCTTAATGCATTGCTGCTTTTCCTCCCCCTGCACCGCTCAGGCCGTGACCTGGAAGTCTCCAGATGTGGGAGAGCCCTGCCCTGGCCGTCTCCTCACCCTGAGTTCCCACACTCCTCATCCCTGCCCCCGGCACAGGCTGTTCTCCCTCTGGCCGTGCGGCCCCAGCTACGTGCAGGATGCTGCAGCCAGCCTGGGCGAGGCTTCACCTGGGCCCCCTCCGTCTCCTCCGCCGGCACGGGATCTGCACACGTGCTTCATGATGGGATGTAGGCCTCTGTCCAAAAAAAGCTGGGACGTGAGACTTGGCACATGGCACCTGCTGTGTAAAGTCTGTGATGGGAAAGGGCGAGCGTGCTTCTGCAGGCATCCCACCGGAGCGCGGGGCTGGTGAGGAGGCGCAGGCTGGGGCCATAACGCGCCTCAGCCCCATGCTGCCTGGAGGGAAGCTGCGGCTCTGCGGTAGTGTCCTGCTCGGCATCCCCGAGAGCCTCTGCCATGGCCAGAACTTGGGAGACAGCGAGGGCTGCCCATGCTTGCGGGGATGAGCTTCGGTGGGGCAGAGCCTGCGCTGCAACAACCGCTTTTGGACACCCAGCTCTGATGGAGTATCAGCATCTCGTGCCGTGGTGGCTGGGGAGTGGAGATGAGTGCGCCCAAGTGGGGTTCATGGAAAAACAGCTGCTGCTGTGGAGGGATGCATTGCAGATGCTACCCTTTTTCATGGCATAGGCCCCAGTGCTAGTAGAAGTCATTTCTTTCCTTTCAGAATTTACAGCCCAGACCCTTTCTGACTAGCAGGCACTTATGTCTTTTCTTCCCCGCCCCCCCCCCC